>CM076581.1:563797484-563982578 GCA_034641835.2 Pinus albicaulis
AATGTTTTCTTGTATATTATTGTAAATAATTTGTAGATATTTTTCTTCTAAATTATTTCTAACCCTTGTACATTATTTCTCTCATTTGTAAATAATAACGTTGGAGGTTTATTAGATAAATTTCTAGATCTTGTTTCTTGGGCTCTATTTATTCCTCTTTCAGGTGCTAAAGGACTAAAATTTCAAAGACAAACTAAATTGTGAAGGTCCTAGTTCTCACTTAGCCTAAAACACTAGGGGTTGGAGGGGTTTTAAGCCATATAAGGAGTTTTCCAACCAATCCAAGAAGTGTTTTTGACATTTGAGGGTGGATATAGGCCTTTCAGGGCCTAATCTACAAGACCCATATCACCAAATTTGGACGCTAGGTATGGAAGAGAAAACACTAGCTTTATAGGGCTTTTTTGCTATTGCAACTGGGGTTTTCTTGAATAATTATCATTTGTAGTTTTTTTGTAAGTGGATTCTCAAGGTTAAGGTCTTTTTTGGGATTTTTTCAAATTTTGAAGGCTATGGCCTAGACGCAAGGGTTAGAGGCCACTCTTGGCCTAGCCATTGGGGTTTTAGGGCTAAAAGCCCTAGTTGCAGCCTCTTTTTAGCCTCCACAAGAGGGATAGAAGAATAATTAGGCATTGAAGACTAGGAAACATCCCTAAAGGGGCCTAAATTCCTCCTTGCAAGTGGTTTTAAGGGCTAATTTTTTGTTTTGCTTGCATAGAGAAAATTTTGGCAAGGGTTTGTAGTAATTTCTCATTGAATCTTTGTCATTAGCCCATAATTTTTTTTATTTTTTTATTGGCTAATCATTGATTTTACAGGCTCATCATGTATTCAATAAGGAATTCAAGGGCTTAAGACTCATTTTTTTGATCATTAAAGGTCTTTGAGGCCTAGCCACTTGGTGTAGGACCACTTTCTAGGTTGGCCGCTAACATTAGAGGGCCTAAAAGCCCTAGCCATTAGCTTTTCAAGGTATGATCTGTCATTTTATTTGGATTTGAGGGCTACTAATTTGTGTTTCAGGTTTTGGAAGGCCTAAATGTCACTTCTTGGTTCTCTAAAAACTCAAATTTTTCATTGAATCTAGACCACTAAGCCTAGTGGGTTTCATCCTCTCTCCCTTTCTCCTTTTTCGACGACTTCCATTAGTAATAAAATATGAATATATAATTTTTAGTGGCATATAAATCAAAATATAGGCCTAAAAAACTCAATGATAAGCTAATAACTCACATAAGACATAATACATTGATTGTAAGGGTTTAATTCATCAATCTAATTGATTTGTGATGGCTTTCCTATGCATTTATGAAGTCTGATAAAAATTGTAGAGATATGATATGGGATTGCAGAGGTCTGATATAAGTATTACATTAGTATAATTTTTGACATATTGCTGCAAAAAAACTCATCTAAGTAAGCCTAATATACTGAAGAATCACCATCTTTATTAAAGGGTTGAATGAGCATTGATTTCTTTAATTTAGAAGAGGAGTTTAGGGAATTATCGATAGCAGTGATTTATTGTAAGGGAGATCTCTAATGTCTTAAGTTGTATTGGCGTCTTTTTCATTGCATCCATTACATTCTTGTTGCATCTCAGTTTGTTTTATTAAAATAATTGTTATCAATCTCTATATTTATTTATGCATGTTATGAATTATTCTTAAGAGAAATTGCATCATAATTTAATCGTCTGTAGCACAATTCGTTATTGTCTCTAATTGGAATATATTGCTCTCATTATTGTGCTCCACGTTTATCTCTCAAGAAGAATCTAATAAGCTTTTGAAGTAATTGAAAATGATAATTGTGTTTCATTGGAATTGTTCATCTTGCTTCATTGAGATAGTCCTTCAATTTCTCTTTCAGTACTTCATCTAGATGTTATTATATTGAATATCACTATAAGAATTTGGACCTCAGGTAATTTGTCTTGTTGGTTGCTTAACTCTCTTAATAATCTAGTTGAAGTAACCATTCACATCTTGGATTTTAATTCTATGTAAGAAGGGAATTTCTAAAACATACCTCCAAGAATAAGCTTGGTTGTAAGAAGATAGGACCACATTCTTCAAACAAATTTGAGGACTCTAGACCCTCCTTTGCAATTAACATAGGTGACCTTGCAGTTCTCTTGCGGGAAATACTTTGTAGGAACGGAGGCACCTAGGTGGTTAGAACCCCACAGGAGGATTATCTCTACAACTTGCATTCATGACTAGTTTCGATAGAATTAAGGAGACTAAATCACTTAAATTAGGAATATAATTAAAAGTCACCAAGAGTTTTCATCTCACATAAAATTAGGCATTGCACTTGATTTAGGATAGAAATTTCATATTTAAACAACTGTTCATCCAATAACTTGGATTCTAATTCATATTATGCAAGTAATTAATCTCGTAAGGCACTGGTCTCTAAATTGTGATCTTGAGAATTATAATATAATCGTGTTAAATAACCATACTTGCCTCTTAATTTCAACCAAGTTGCTAGGAAATTTAGTTATGTCTGCTTCACTTTTTGGTTCCCAAAAATTTGTTCATCATCTTATCCATAGGGATTTCCCCCCTTAGTCTGCAGTTAGGAGACAACTAGAATGGAGTCGTAAAGGATTAGAGTGATATCCCCTACCTTGAGCGTTGTTTCAATTTTGCGTACAATCTCAAGAACAACTAGTTAAAATGGATAAATATTTATCAACAAAATAGCTTTGGTAGAATATTCAAGATCTTCACTCAAAAGGACTTTTACTCATGACTTGAGACCCAGAAGATGGTGAACAGGAGATAAAAGACAATCAAGAGTCAAAGGAGACAGATGAAGGCACCAATTACACAAATAAAAAACTAGAAAAGACAACTGAAAACAAAATTGAAGATACCAAGAGCAAGGATAACCTAAATAATGAAGAATACCTCAAAGGATAACTTGCGACTGCTCTAGAATAAATACTCAAGAGGAAAATTAAGAACTCATGAAATAGGTACAAAATGCTAATGACAAAACACAAGAAGATTTTTTTTTTTCAAGCTTCAAGTACAAGAAAGAGATAAGGAGCTCAACAAAATTAAGGAGGAATTGCATAAGAACAAGAAGAGACATCATGAATAAGTCATTTCCATGAAAACCCAATTAGAAAAAGTGAAAAGAAGGGAAGATATTTTGGAAAATTGTCTCAAACAGAGATATGCATAATTGAGTAAATCCGTATTAGAAATTGGTCAATGTAGAGAAGAAGTCACCTCCCTAAAAGCTTAACTAGTGAAAGCGAAGAAATAGATATAAGGAGATGAATATAAGACTTTAAAGGAAGAATTTTTCCTCCTAAAAGGACAAGTTGATGAATCTAAAATGAAAATAAAAACCATGGAATTCAAATTAGAAGAAAAGGATGAATAGATTAATAGATTTAAAACAAATATCATTTCTCTTAAACTCCAAGCATATGAAGCAATAAGGATGAAGGAAGAAATGGAGAGTCAACTGGAAACAATGTTTTCACTACTCAATTTGAATATATTCTTATTTATTCTCTCTCTAGTTCTTCTCCTCTAGATTCACATGATAGTTGGTTGAATGTAGTGGGGTCTAGATATTTCTCTGGGTACCAGGAAGTCCTCTCAAATCTGGTTGAGAGGGAGACCAATCTAAAGATCATCCTTTGGGACAACTCCACTTATCCCGTGAAGGGTTTTGGTTTTGTCAAATTTCATTTGGATTATGGGGAAACCATACTTCTTCATAATGTTATGTATGTACATGAATTAAAGAAATTGGTATCTATATTTTCTTTGAAAGAAAAAGGGATGAGGTTTTTATTCATAAGAGGAAAGGTCGTCACCTAGATTATGGAATCTCTCATGAGGGATGCATTCACCTTGGGATTTAGAAGTTAAGGACTATATAGAGTCAATGGAAGACCATTGCGAGATTTGGTACATGATATCAATCATCAAAGTGAATTATGGCACCAAATTTTGCACATATACACTATGAAGCCTTACATAAAGTAAGGAGATTATTTTCTGGAATGCCTGAGGTTCAATCTAACCATCATGGAGTATGTCCAGAATGTGCTAGTGGAAATAAGTCAAGGGGACCATTTCCTTCTAGGAAAATCAAGTCTAGTGATATTCTACAACTCATTCATTCTGATCTATGTGGTCCCATGTCAGTGATATCTCTGGGTGACTATCTACATTACATAATATTTGTGGAAGACTTCTCCCAAAAGACATGGATATTATAATTGAAGCATAAGGACTTGCATTTGAGATGTTCCAGGAATTCAAGGCACTGATAGAGAATCAAATAGGGAAAATGATCAAGGTCTTCAGGTCAGACAATGGTGTAGAGTACACTTCTAATGAGTTCATTGAATTCTGCAACAAGGCTAGAATCAAGAAGGATACATTTGAACCTTGTAATCCTGAGCATAATGGTGTGGCTGAAAGAAATAACATGACCATCATCGAAGATGCTCGAGCCATGTTGCATGATTAAAAGATGCAAAATTTCCTATAGGGATAAGGCACTAATATAACAATCTATATTAAAAATAAGATTCCTCATCAAGCCCTGGGTGACAATACTCCAAAAGAAGTATTCACAGGTTTGAAGCCCGATGTTGGACGTATGAGGATATTTGGCTGCCCCAGGTACTTTCATGTGCCAAAGGACAAAATTAACAAGCTGGAAGCCATTAGAAAGAAATGTACGTTTGCTAGGTATTTTGAAAATTCTAAATATTAAATATATGTGTCTGTTCAAAGGAATATTGAGTTTAGCAGGGATGTAACTTTCAACGTTGATGCTACCCTTGGAAAAGCAAGGATATTCCTCCTCCTCCTGTTGAAAAAAATGATGATGACATGGACATACTAGAAGGTCCTTTGTGTCTGATCGAGATAAATATGTTGTTGATCATACCATGGAGCCTATGGACCCCTTGGACCCTCTTCGATGTGATCCCCCTTCTAGGAAGAGACCACTTTGGCTTTGTGATACATTACAATATGCTGAAATACATGCCACTACTAGAGGGACCTTCAAGGAAAGTAATAAGGCATGCTGATATGAGGGATATGTTGTAGCCATGAGAACCATCATTAAGACTAAGTCTCCCACCTTTGAAGAAGTAGTGAAAGAAAAAGTTTGGAAAGATGCTATGGCCAAAGCGTATGAGTCATTTATGAAGAATGGTGTGCGAGAAGTGGTTCCGAGACCTAACAGAAAGTCTGTCATGAATTTGAAATGGATTTACAAGACTAAACATGGAGTTGATGGAAGTATTGAGAAATATAAGGCGAGATACATGGCTAGAGGTTTCTATCAGAAAGAGGGAGAATAATAGGATGATATATTTTCACTTGTTGCCTGCTACACCATTATTAGATCAATTGTTTCCCTTATTGCTAGTCAAGGATGGACCCTTCACCAGACAAATGTGAAGATTGTGTTTCTTCATGGCATACTACGAGAAGAAATATACATTGATAAACCACTGGGATTTGAAGTACATGATAGGAATACTCATGTTTACAGGATGAATAAGGAACTATATGGTTTGAACAAAGACCCTAGAGCTTGGTATGCCCATATTGATAGCTACCTAGTGAAGTGTGGATTCACGAGAAGTAGTGCCGACCTGAATCTATACTTCAAAGTGGTCCAAGGTATGGCTCTTAGTTTGGTTTTATTTGTTGATGATTTATTCTTGACAAGTAGTGAGTCTCTTATGCTTGAATGCAAGAAGGAGCTGACCTATGAATTGAAAATGAAAGACCTTGGATTGATGCATTATTTCTTGGGATTATAATTGTGGCAAAGGCCCGATGAGATTTTCCTTTATTAAGGAAAATATGTTGTGAAAATATTGGAAATATTTGGAATGGTTGAATGTGTTAGTGTCAGTCTATTCAACCTATCACTAGTGATCAAATATGATCTTACATGGTCTTGTCAGGTTCTCAAGTCAAATTTTTGTCATTTCATTAGGTCTTCAAGTAAAATTTGGTCACTAGCTAGTGTGTCTAGGGCTATTTCCACTCCTTTCAAAAAATTTCACATGCTG
Source organism: Pinus albicaulis (assembly GCA_034641835.2). NCBI lineage: Eukaryota > Viridiplantae > Streptophyta > Pinopsida > Pinales > Pinaceae > Pinus > Pinus albicaulis. The sequence goes on from CM076581.1 coordinate 563,803,564, forward strand.
ATCCTTGTCATCACTCAGTTGAGTGTACCACCATTTAAAGATCACCATTATCACTTCAGTCAACATCATCATGGTTTTCATTCATCTAAGTGCCACCATTAGGTCAGTAGGGTTAAGGTCACCAAAATCTGTCATTCCATGCATAAATCCGGAAAAGGAGGAGTGGTAATAGGTAAATTTGTTCAATGAAATTTGGTTTCAAAATGTAATTTATGTTTCATATTATGTAATAAGTTTGTAATTCCAAAGCTGCATAAGAAATTTTCAAAGCTACAAGTTTTCAAAGAAAAGTGAAAAGACATGTAGTGGGCCATCCCACTACTATGAGGAAAAGTGACTATCACAAGCTATTAAAGACCATTTCAAGTTCATTTTATCATTCACCTAATTGAAGAAGAGTTATCTCTCACCTACCAAGGCAATCTTAGCAAATTCAAGTCAAAGACAATCCAAAATATGATGCCAAAGTAGCCACGTTGCGTTTTCCTCTATACGTTGCATTTTCTCCCCAGGAGGTATAAAATCAGCTTCTTAAGGGTTATGAAGGCTATAAAGGTGTACAAAATCATTGCACAAGTAAGTTACACATCAGTAACCCCTCCTTGTAGCTCAATTTCATTGTTTTATAGTGTAAACCCTCCATTGGCCCCTACACTGCATTTTAGTGGCTCACCCATATTTTCAAAATTTTCAAGATAAAAACATCTTTCCATAGACTTGTTACCTTCCCTCACACTCATAACCATATCCCATAGCCTTCACACCCCCTCATTTCCATTTCCTAAGACCCAAACCCTAAACCATAGCCTAATACTGCAATTTTTGGTAGTTTTCCTAGCTAGGATTGTGTAAAAATTCCCTAGCTCAATTCCCATACCAATTTCACTCCATTACACTTCCTAAAGTTTCCTAAGACACCTTTCCACCTCCCTAAATTTTCCTACCTTCATATCCCTTCCCTAACCCCTTCATCCTATCCCTTCACTCCCTTCCCCTATTTTGTCCCATTAGGGTTTTTCCCCTTGCAAACCATCAAATTGAGGAGAATAGGCCTTACAATAAGGGAGGCTAGCTGTTAAGATATGAGCCCTTAAACACTCATGCAGGATGTCTTCATGATTATCCAAGTAGTCTTTTCAAAGGGTAGGATGTCTTCCTTTTTGTGAACAAGTTGAGAGAGTCAAATACCATGCCACATTGACTAAATTGTTTTCCAGTCAACTAAAAAAGGACAAGGTAATGATTGTAGGGGTTACATTCACTATATCAACTGATGTAGTAGCTGAGGCCATAGAGATACCCAATCATGGTGAAAAATGGTTCAAAAACCAAGACCTAGACATTCAAAACTACAAGCCCTACCTCAAAAGACACTATCAACAACATATGAAGAAGGTTTTTCCCGTTGGGCACCTCCTTGAGAAGTATACACCACTAATGAAGATCATCATGAATTACTTCACCTATGAGGGAAGATTTTCCAGATTCTATAGGTATCATGTCAGACTACTCATGCATTTCAATTTTCCCTACTACCTCTATAGAAGTTTGGAAAAGATGGAAGAAAAATTTCAGCACAAGCAAAGTGGTCTTGAACTCAACCTCTTCCACCATGCTCTTATTAAAGTCATTGTTTTACACCAGCTTGAAAAGAATAGAACCACTTGGGAAAATTTCATGCAATCAAATGTATTTTTGCCTTCTAGTAGCCAACCTGCTAGCCCTAGTTCACCATCAACACCATCAACACCATCTAGACATGTGGAGATTGGCTCACCTAGCACAGTTTCAATGAGGAGGAAGATTGAGGTCACTCAGACATACCAGCGAGGCAGAAGGCTTGTGTTTTATACTTAGATTAAGGAAGGGGCCAAGCCCACATCAACAAAACAAGGATTACCATTACAACATGAGACATCTTTGCATGATGAGGAGATCATCCATCATGAAATTGACATAGTAGACTTGGAGGCCAGTAAAGAGCATGAAAACCTACAAAATATCATGAAGGAAAGAGATGCTTAGATCAAAGAATTAAAATAAAATTTGGCAAAGGCTAATTTCATAATTTCCTTCTTAGAGCAAGAGAACAATCAGTTGAAGGTAAAACAATTGTCTTTAGAGAAAAATCAATTTAAAGCTAGTGTGAAAGATGTGAAAGGAAAAGCAGTGGTTGAAAGTGAAGATTCAGAAAAACATGAAGATAATGTGACAAGGAAGAGGCTAAGGAACATGGGTCTCCGAAGAGCACTTCAGAAAGAAAGAGAGCAAAATCCACTAGATGAAGAGTTGACATTTGAAGAAAGGATAACAAAGGATAACCATGGAAATCAATGAAAATAGGGACTTTTGGCTTGATAAAGTCAATAATCACTTGGAGAAGCTCGTTGACAAGTCCAGCAGAGAAAAAAAGATAAAAAAACACATGGCTAACCACTAATACACCAGGAATCAAATTTACAAAGTCAAAGTCAAACAATTGCAAGAAAAACTAAAGGAAACCCTAATTAGTCAAAAGGAGAAGGGTAACTTGGAGCTACTTGATGATGCTTCATTAGTCACATAATGTACCTTTTCAGGCATCTCTGGACCAAATTTGAAGAGTTTTGGAGAAAATTTTAGTTTTTGTGAAATTTTGGTCAAATTTGGCAATTTTGAAAACTAGACACAATGGTAAAAATGCAGTGTGGGCCACGCTGCGCTTTTGTTGGGGAGGTCCAATGACTGCATTATATCCATTGGTGGATTCATATTGATGTGTACTTCAATCCTAGTCAGTAGTGGAGCCATGTCAGCTACTTTTGGAGGGTCAAAATGCCCAAAAACTAGCAAAAAATGACCTTTTTGCCCTCTTTTTAGAGGCCACACTGCGCTTTCTATGTACTCCTGGGAGAATGAATTTTTGGAGGGAAAGGAGCCACCTTTTTGAGTGATTGAGCATCCTATAATGTAGAAAACATCTAGGGCTTTCCATAGCAACTTTCATATCAAAATTTGGACACTTGGAAGGCCTTCAAATTGCCTTTTTTCCCAACATGTTGCGCTTTCTCCAGGCACACTGTGCTTTCTGCAGAATTCACTGCGTTTTCTCCAGCATGCATTTTTCATAGGAAGTTTGACCAATTTTTATTTTTTACATGTTTAATTGATGAATGATGATGATTTTTTTATGTCATGAAGTGTAATTGAGTTGGTAAATAGTGAAATAAGTAGGTACATGCTTGTTGATGTAATTTTTGGTTAAATGTATCTTGATTCCTAATAATGAGGTGAATTGGTTAAAATACCTATGCATTAGTGTTTTGTTGAGAATATCATGTAATCAGCTCCACAAATGATGGATTCGACCCCCAAGAGAGGGGAGAAGCTTTTTTGGTCTATACTTATCATTTTCAGAATCATTTGACTAGTTGGACATCATAGGATTATAACTTTTGTAGCTTGTACTTTCACTTTCATATTCAGAAATCAAAGGATGCAATTGTAGCTATTATCTAGGAATTCATGTGTAGTGATTTTATGATCATATATTTTCTCTGTTATAGTATTTGATGAATGATATATATATCCTCTTTCCATATCTTGTATCTTCAGTGACTTTCCTTACAACTCATAGGAAAAATTATATTAATTTAGCTCTGTTTATATGGAAATGTCATTTTGTGTTTCATGCTTCCAGTTTAATGAATTCATGATTGAACATGCTCATTAAATCCCTCTACTTTTTTAGACCCTCCACTATACCTACAAAACCCTAAAGCTGTCATAGATCCACTGCTACCTTGCTCCTTTATATCTTTGTAGTTGTAAACCCTTTTGATACCTAGACCTAGCTACTTTGTTTCATCCCTGATCCATAATTAAAACCTAAAACACTCAAAATATACCTGAGCCTATCATATCTGGCCTAATATCCTTCATATCATAGTCAATCCTTGATTGTGATCTCATAGAGAGAGCCATCTCAGCCTGGTAGGGCTAGCTACTAGGTCAAAGTGGTTTGTGGTTACCTTTGTCAGTCTCCTTTTCAGCCTTCGGAGAATTGGTGGAGTACTAACAGAATGCAAGCCTATGGAAATGATGCTGGAGATGAACTTCAAGAATTTATGTGGAGATGATTCCAGAGTTGACTTAGTGAATCCATCTAAGTATCGACAGTTGATTGAGGCATTGGTGCTCCTTGTGAAAACCCATTCGAACCATATGTTTTGCAGTTAACACTTTGAGCCAATTCATGAATGACACAAAAGAAAACAAATATACTTTCAAGACAAACAAGTAAGTTAGCCTTGTTGAGATTTAACAAGATGATGAGCTTAGTGAAAATTAAGCACCTTCACTAAGTGGGGCCCGCAGGCTATTTTTAGGTGTATGCCTATTTTTAGACATGGTGAGCACATTTTATAAGTTGCAGGATGCTATTTGTAGATGGTTGGTCAAATGTGAAAAATAGATGAGATTCTATTTTTAGAATATGGGGCGAAGTCTATTCATAGATCGTCAATCTAAAAATAGATGCATGTCGATTATTATTATTCCTTAATAATAATCTGACAATAAATATCAACTTATTCTCTTGGAGCATTTTATTTTAGTGAACAAATTTGGCAAATCAGTGGGCTGAAGGAATTACGCAATTCCTAGGGTGGTTGGTGACTCATGCATGGAGGATTCAGTTAGAACTGAAGTGGAAAAGTTGTGACAGAGTTGGAAGAGTAGTTATGGGAGTTTTTATTTAGTTTAACTCAGTTAAGTGAGTTAAAATTAGTTGTGCTATTTGTATCTAGTTCTAACTGAAGATACACTAGTGAGAGTTTATTGAATTAATTATTTAATTAATTCATAAATAGAGTCTCACTTGCAACTGAACAAATACAACAGTTAACTACTTGCATGTCAGTTCCAGTGGAGAGATAGGTGAAGGGTGAGATGGACTATTTGTTGTGACTATAGTGATGCATTTAATGCATCTGACACACATTAGAGATGCCAATGAGGATTGTGCAGTAAAGGCAAGGCTAATTCGAATTCATTCTGAGGTCTTCTTCAGCACGGATTGCGTAGTGGAGGCAAGCTGTCAGGAGCCAATAAATTGGTGCATAGATATGCAAATTTTTGCATGACAGTGTGTAATGATTGTTGATTGTACTGAGAGCTTGATGTACTAAGATTTGTATGAGATTATTACATGATCCATTGATATACATAATGTTGGGCCTCAAAATAGTCCCTATTCTCACTCCATTATTCACCAATACCTTCACATTACTTCCATATTACCTTCATGTCACCTTCATTCCACCTCCACATCATTACATTTACCTCATCATTGGGTTATAACTATGATTTTCCAAAGTTTATTAATTCTTAACATTTTTAAGTGGATTTGTGGTTAAAATTTAGAAAATAATATACTTATACTTATACCTAGAAATTAGAATGAGTTTGTTGACATGTGTAGTTACAAAAGAAGCTTCCTAGGCACCCTTATGTGGCACTCTATGTTCAAATTCGAATTTGAGGAGATCATGGAGGATAAGGTTATGTGTCACCATTTGTTGAGAAATATGTGGGTCAAAGGAGGAAATAGTGGATTTACATTTATGAGTTTGTTATCATAGCTTTTGTATAAATAGGAGTGTTATCTCCTTCATTTGTAGTCTTAATCTTGATTTGTAATCTTAGTATCTTATAGGTTAGTAGTGAGAAGTTAGATTGGAGAATCAATGTAATGGTTGCAATTTCAATTTGCAATTGATGATGAATAAGATGAAGCTTCTTTGATCCTCTACATTTGACTTTTCTTTTTGTGTGCTTGTGAATCCTTGGAAGGATCCCCATTGCCTAGCAAGTACACTTTTATTTTAGTAGGCTTTTATTTTATGTTTGTTTGTGAATTTCATTAGATTAAATTATTAGGTTCATATGTTTGGAATATTAACGAATGACCTTTCGTAAGAAATTAATAATGTTTCCTTCAATGAATCTGATTTGTTATTTAATGTTTGATTTCATTAGTTTAAGTTTATTATTTATATGCTTGAGATATAAATGAATAGTCTCTTGTAAGAAAACTTTAACATTTCATGCAATCAATCAGAATTAGGTTTAAGTGCTTTAATTTCATTAGTTTAAATAGTTTGTTGATTAAGATGATTAGAAATATTAATGAACAGTCTCCTATAAGGGAGCCTTAATATTTCTTACACTTATCACAATGTTTTTAGATTTCATTTTGTTAAATGACTAAATAGGTGTTGGAGATCCTAATGAACAACCTCCTGTAAGGGAGCTTTGGCATTTCTTCACCTAGCTTAGTTTAGTTTATCTCTAAGTCCATATATATTGGATGATACTCAAATTTTACTTACCCATATTGATAGTAAATAAAACTCTAATTTTCATCCGCATTTTAGACCAAACATTTTGGCACCGTTGCCGGGGAGGATGATTTAGAGATAGACTTAGGAAGTCATTTTTATTGCAATTTCTTTTTATGGACTAACTTGTGAAACCTAGTGACAGCAAGATCTTCATAAAGGAGTTCAAGTTGAGCTTTTTGGTTTTTATTTTCATATTTAGTTAGTTTCAAATTTAGCTTAAAAAAACCCCGATTTATTACTAACTCATCTACGGATGAGAAATTTGAAGATGTTAAATAGTTACTTATTGGATAGAAAGGATAATATAAAAGACTGGTTTCAAAAGAACCTTGCACCAAATCCAAGTATCAAACAGGTTACTCACATCCTTGCAAAAAATCAGGTAAAAATTTTAAATCTTGATGTGAGCATTTTTGAATTTTTAGTCCGTAGATGGCTTCATTGGAAGCATTCTTTTACCTAGGAAATAAAAAAATATTTCAAGCAAGTTATATAGAATAAATTAGAAAGAAAAAACGAGCTCGTTAGAAGTTTTTAGTCTTGTTTTCAAAAATAAAAAATAAAAAAATCCTCATAAATAATTTAAGTGGCATAGTAAGAGTCATTTCACTCCATCCACGCTAACCTGAAGAAATAAAATTAATTCAAGAAATTAGTATGCTCTCTTCCTATGCTTCGAGCGATCAGGAAGATCAAAAAATCTATTGAATTATTTTAAAAATAATAATAAAAAAAAAATCTTCTCTTGTAGAAATTTGTTCTTCGTTCTGTTAATGATGAAATTATTCCACAACACTTTGAAAGAGCCTCCTGTTTGAGTAATCGATTTCAAGAATTTATTGAGGATATAGTTATCAAAAATATTAGGACAAACATTGTACAATCACCGATTTCCTCTTCTGAAAGATATTCAGGCCATATTTCCTATTCTTGTAATAGCTCTTGATTCTCTATTAACAATGATGGTGCATATGCCACATCTGTAAGTGAGAAAAGTAAAACTATATATGTGGGTGAAAGAAGAATAACAAATACCTCTGTTGTAGAAACAAGAATAACAAATACCAATAAAAATTTTCAAATTCAGCATCGGTGTGGAGCCCATATAGCAACATCATCGGTAACCCTGGAGGCAATGACACAAACATCTAGCTTACAATCTCCACGATGAAGGCCAGGAAACTGTTGAAGAAAATGTAGAGCAGAGCGGCCAAGAAATTTTCCAGCATAATGGATATCAATGAATTGGTGGAGCTCCTACCCAAATTTAATAATATGGAAAAAGAATTCATATTGCTACCAATAGAGAAAGGAAGCAAAATTCAGAATATGCCGAAGATGCTCTTGGCCATGAAGATGGAAAGGTTGGAGTCACGATTTCTTCAAATATCTGGCAACAGCAACTGGAACCTCAAAAATATTCCAAGTATTTATAGTTAAGGCACCAGCTCCAAGAGACTATGTAGCCCCATCTCCATAAAATCTGCACTCATTACCTCGGCCTACACAGTCCACAACAATGTCAACAACCTCTGCGTTGATTTAAAAAAACTATGGTGAGTTTGGAAGCAATCAAATGAGAAAAAATTACTATTACTACAACAATTAATTCAATTTCTAAAATTAGGCGTAGTTGCCACCTCCCCACAGCTATTCCACCTTACCTGTAATCAAATTTTGGATCTACTCCTTCAAAAAAAAGATTTCTCTCAATGGTGGTAGGATTTTATGGTGATAAGGATCTGGCTCCAAGGATTAAGGTCTATGTTATCCCAATTTGTCAATGAAAATTGAAATATTTCATATCTATCCATGGAGAATTATAAAGAAGGGTCTAGGCAAGGGTTGAAATTTTATTATTTTATGTCTTCAACATTGAGATTGACCCATAGCATAGCCTAAGGTCTCAGATATTACTGATTTGATCACTCTAAGGTTGGAGCTTTCTCCATTCAATTTCTATTAAAGACTTGAAAACTGGAGATTTGTTGTGTACATATGCCATCGAGATTTTTAGCTTTAGATGGGGAGACAAATCTTAACATCGTCATTATCGAAGCCACAAAAAATTGTAGTGACATAGATTCCAAGTGAGGAAGCTTGTGTGTGAAGCAGAATGCTGGAAGAAACCGTCTGTTGCATCGTTGTGAAGATTGGGATGTTTTGCTCAGTGAGTTTGGAGCAGCCTTTCCTGAGCTACACAGTAGAAGCATGACAGTGTAAGGTGTGCTCTGGCCAAGATCTTGAACAATGATGACTTCTTTGACACGTTGTAGAGCCTGAGTCCCCAGCTAATCCTGCTAACCTCTCTGACACAAAGCTTAAAACATTTTTGGGTCATTCCTTATGATTTAAAATGTTGGTGTGCGACTTATAAATATTCGAAGACTTTAGCTTGGAAATACAGCCCTCGGAATGTTTTTTTTCATTCGATTACAGAGGCCCATTGAAGCACAGTTACAATCTTTAAATCCTAATTTGCTGCGACCCATGAATATCTGTCCACACCCATTATCGAACACAGACTGATTTCTTCTAGGCAATTAGCTTGGAGGAAGGAGACCGGCCTAGCTCTTTTCTTTTAAAGTTACATCCTCTCTTGTGTGCATAAGGAACATCATGAAAAAATCAAGGTCGACACGAAAGTGGAATCAAGATTTGGAATTGAGGCTAGGGCTATCTGAGTTAGAAAGATAGAACACATTGTTGACTAACTAGAATATTCCATTGGACAACTTTATCATTGTTGAATATGATGATGATGAAGTTCAACTGTCATCTTCAAGAACATTTGGTCATGATGGAGTTTAGCTACCATCTTCAAGATTCTCTGTACAATCAAGAAATGGAGATTTTCGGAGGACTATTCAGGTGCTAGCAATAAGGGAGGAGGATCTAGAGCTACGACTTGAACTTGGAGGAACTTCATCACATTTTGATTTAGTGTCTATATCATCTCCGAGCCATCGATGTTGGCTTCACCACATGATAATGGCGAAGGTCAATTAATGAAGTGAGGGGAAGACATTTATTCAACACAAAAACTTTGCAGGAAATATAATGACTACATTTGAAAGCTTCACTTATTTTACATAGCTGCAACCTGCGTTCCAGAAAAACATAATCATCGGCGTTGACAGAATCACTTTGGTCTTCACTTTTGAGCCACATTCGGTCATTCCTGTTGGACTTCTATCCCTCTGAACCATTCTGGTTTTATGCCTTTGCCCAATATCAAGGCATCTATATTTGGCTCTGCAACAACAGATATCCTGGTATAAAGATTGGGTATTAAGATTGGGAGTGTTCCACGCAAGTTTTTCTACAGAGGAAGAATCCAAAAGAAAAATAATGGAGGGGATGCGTTTGCAGTTCGAGATCAATCCATGGCGGCCTTTATTACCCAACCTGGAATATATTGAATTTATTGTTTTAGGGGCAAGGATAGGGTTACATTATTTTTTGATATGATCATATTGATGCTATATTGAGCTCATTTTATAACTGTATTTCTTTAAAATTTCATCTTTGTATGCAGAAAATTGAATGCTGATTTCTTTTTAGCTGAAACAATGGGTTATAGCTTGAAAACAGAGGAGGAATGAAATAGTTGATCAACAAACTGAACGAAAAGATTTTCCCCTCAGAAGTAATGGTGAAGCTCTTACAAAAGACAATGCAGGAAAGAACCAGGGACGTGTTGATGATAATATAGAGACAACAACCAGATGGGCAAAGCGCAGAAAATGACAACACAACGAAACTTCTGCAAAACATATCAATAGGGAATTTTGGAAAATACAAGTTCGACGGAAACATGTGAAATTCTAAATCATCGACGCAAATCATGAAACAATTTCGAATGTGGTCGGGATTTACATAATTGTAACGAAATTGGATTTTATTTACAAAAAATTGCATAATAAGGGAATTAATTATACTCATTTTATATTTGAAAATGGATTTGTAAAAAAAAATCATAAAATTAGGCTAACTTATACATTTGATTTTATTTAAATCTGTTTCATTAGTGTTTAATTTTTGCATAAAAAAAAACCAAGTAGAAATTGATCACTTTTGCTTGGATATATTTATGTTTTGTGAATGCCAAGTTTTTGCAGATTTCAGATGATCAAATGATCATTAAGGAAACTAATTGTGCGCACAATTGGTCTTCAAAAGACTAATTTCATGAGAAATTCTAAAGAACAAGTCCATGAACATAAACGAAATTTCCAGAAAATTACAAGTTCTTGAAACTTCCTGTACTAGCTTAATGGTTTGACATGTTGCATGACAGATTAGAAAAATTCAAAGACCTGGCATTTGTTCCTAAATGTACAAAGATGGTGAAATACCTATCCACACTTGAATTCAACGTCTACAAATGGCTGGTCAACGCTGGTCAAACTCAGCTATTTTAGCAGACAGTCCAGAATTAAGGAGAAGATTTTCTATATTTGAGAGTTTGCATGCCATAATTCATTTTTTTTCTTTTCCAGCAAGAGTCATTATCCATTTTCCATTACCACATACACTTCATGAAATTTTCTTCAATCCTAACCCACCAATAAAACCAACAAAGCTCATCTACAAGATTTTTGGTCCACTTTACATATTCATTGTCAGTTTCCTTTTTCCTACACTTGCAAATAAAACATTGCTTCCATACACCATTGAGTCCATAGTCCTTGAGTCTAAATATTTTTCTAAAAACACCTTGAATCTTGCATGCCTTAAGGGAAAGCTATCATGCCAATAAACAAAGGGAATACATCAATGTCCCTTGTTCATCGGATCTTTTGAGTATTCGACAACAACAAAATCATTCATACTTAGAAAGATGTGTTCGGGGCATCTTGACTCTCATCCACATTAAAAATGGGAGCTCTCATGTTGACTAGTGGCATCCATCAATAGCCACTAAGTTAACAATTTATTGTTATGTTCGACACCGAAACATTTATTCACATGACAAGAATTGTGCCAATGAGCGTTGAAGACTTGAAGACCAATCATTTTGTAGCAGAGGACGCTGAATTAATTTCATTAATTTTCAGTTTTTGATGTAAATGACTTGAGGACAAGTCAATAAATAAGGCTAGGGGGGGGGAGTGTAAATTCTGAATTTTGTATACCTTCCAAGCCTTATACATTTTCAGCTGCATTCAGCAGCAGATTCTGAACATTCAGTAGAAGATCCAACAACAGATTTAGCAGCAGATGCAGCAACAATAAAGGATTTACTTTTTTGATTTCATCCACCATTTTCAGAATCAAGTAAAGAAGACTATGAACAGAATTTTGCAGCCACACGTGCACAACTCTCATCCATTTTTGAAAGGGTAAGTTAAGGTATGATATTTTCTAACTTTTAACCATTTAATTCCTTGAAAAGTTAGAATGATAATTTTTGGAAAAACTTCACTTCCTTTCATCATTTTGTCAAATTGCCAAAACCATCAGTTGAGGGGGGAAATGCATTCACATTCATATGTTTCCATATTAATATAACATTAAAAACACTCATATCACATTCAAAGCCCACATACTTTCAAATATATTTACTATTACATCATCATGAGCATATAAATGGATTTTCAAAAAGTACTTAAAAGATAATTGGATGCCAACACAATCACGGTTGTCACACAAGAACCTACCATGATGCATTCCAACAAAAATACTCTGCAATAAAAATTACATTATCAATATGCAAAGATCAATTAAAATTGAATGCAACAAACAAAATATGGTTGAAACAAAAGAACCAACCAAGTTGAAATTCATCAAAAACACTTTGCAAAAGTTAAGTAAATGATATCATGCAGAGTTTAAACCAAAGCTCAAGTATCAAAAAGTAATGTAATAGATTGCATGAGGACATGCAATACCTTCAGTTTGGGGGTATGTTGGGCCTCAAAATAGTCCCTATTCTCACTCCATTATTCACCAATACCTTCACCTTACTTCCATGTTACCTTCATGTCACCTTCATTCCACCTCCACATCATTAGATTTACCTCCTCATTGGGTTATAACTATGATTTTCCAAAGTTTACTAATTCTTAACATTTTTAAGTGGATTTGTGGTTAAACTTTAGAAAATAATATGCTTCTACTTATACCTAACAATGAGAATGAGTTTTTTGACATGTGTAGGTACAAAAGAAGCTTCCTAGGCACCCTTATGTGGCACTCTATGTTCAAATTCGAATTTGATGAGATCCTGGACCTCATGGAGGATATCATGGAGGATAGCGTTGTGTGTCACCATTGGTTGAGAAATATGTGGGACAAAGGAGGGAATAGTGGATCTACATTTATGATTTTGTTATCATAGCTTTGTATAAATAGGAGTGTTATTTCCTTCATTTGTAGTCTTAATATTGATTTGTAATCTTAATCTTAATCTTCTTCTTCATTTTGTAATCTTAGGTTGGTAGTGAGAAGTTAGATTGGAGAATCAATGTAATGGTTGCAATTGAAATTTGCAATTGATGATGAATAAGACGAAGCTTCTTTGATCCTCTACATTTGATTTTTCTTTTGGTGTGCTTGTGAATCCTTGGAAGGATCCCCATTGCCTAGCAAGTACACTTTTATTTTAGTAAGATTTTATTTTATGTCTGTTTCTGAATTTCATTAGATTAAATTATTAGGTTCATATGTTTGGAATATTAAAGAATGACCTTTCGTAAGAAAGAAATAATGTTTCCTTCCATGAATCTGATTTGTTATTTAATGTTTGATTTCATTAGTTTACGTTTTTGATTTATATGCTTGAGATATAAATGAATAGTCTCTTGTAAAAGTGCTTTAACATTTCATGCAATCAATCAGAATTAGGTTTAAGTGCTTTAATTTCATTAGTTTAAATAGTTTGTTGATTAAGATGACTAGAAATATTAATGAACAACCTCCTGTAAGGGAGCCTTAATATTTCTTACACTTATCACAATGTCTTTAGATTTAAGATTAAATAACTAAATAGGTGTTGGAGATCCTAATGAACAACCTCCTGTAAGGGAGATTTGGCATTTCTTCACCTAGCCTAGTTTAGTTTGTCTCCAAGTCCATATATATTGGATGATCCTCAAAGTTTACTTACCCAGATTAATAGTAAATGAAACTCTAATTTGCATCCGCATTTTAGACCAAACACAAATGCTCCCCCACTTGAAAGTCCCTATGAGTTCTTTTCAAATCAAAATAGGGTTTTTGCATGTATCAAGCCTCTTTCAAATTCTATTTAATCTACTTTATCATCTCCTCCATCACTTGTACAATGTTGGGTCCTAGTACCAATCTATCCTCAATTTGTCTCTAAGTTATAGGTATATGACATTTCCTCCCATATAAAGAGTCAAAGGGGCTTCTTTTTAATGAGGCTTGATAGCCATTATTATAAGAAAATTCCACCATGTGTATGTAATCCTCCCACTCAGTGGGTTGGTTCATGTAATACATATGCAACATATCCTCAAGAATCTAGTTCATCCTTTCAATATTTCCATATTTTTATGGCCTGTACGTGGTACTAAAGTTTAAATGTATATCAAGTCCTGTAAACAATGACCTCCAGAAGTTTGAAGTAAACTTTGGATATTTGTGTGATATGAATACCTTGGGTATTCCATGCAATTCAAAAATATCTCTCATAAAAACATCAACCACTTGTGAAACTTCGTATGCAGACTGCATGGGAACAAAATGAGAAGCCTTTGTCAATTTTTCAACCACTGCCATTATAGAGTCATGTAATTTTTGTGACCGAGGTAATCCAGTGATGAAGTACACAAAGATCGACTCCCACTTCCATTCTGGTACAAGTAAGTGGTTTCGTAGTCCTTCCATATTATGATGTTTTTTTTTTACTTGTTGGGATTCTTGGCACCCATCCAAGTATTCAGGCACTTTGTTTTTCATTCCCAATTAGAAAAAATCCTTCTTGAGGGTTGTAATTAATTTCTGATACCCTAGATAACATGCAAAAGGTTTCTTATGGTATTGATCCATTATTAACTACTTAATTTGTCCTTGATATAGTATATAAAGTGTAATTTTATAAGTTAATGACCTATTTCTATTGGTTTCATAGTCATCCCACTTATCTAGGTCAGATTTAGTTTCCATATTTTTATAAATTTGGCTGTAAATCTGATCATTCAATGTTTCCTTTTTGACCTGTTCCAACATATTTGTTTCAATTTAACTGATAGAAATATCATATACTTGTTTTAAACTATGACTTAAAGCATCTTCCACCTTATTCTCTTTATCTTTTATATGTTTAATGTCAAAATCATAATCACTCAGGAAATCCATCCACCTATCCTGCTTGCATTCATCTCTAGTTGACTAACAACGTTTTTTAGACTCACATGATCTGTGATTAAGGTGAATTTTCTTTCGATCAAATAATGGCTCCATAGTTTGAGGGCGTGTATTATTGTTTCCAGCTCTAGATCATAGAGTATGTATTTTTCTCGTGTTCTTTCAGTTTTCAAGATTCATAAGCCACAACATACCCCTCCTGCATGAGCACACCCCCTAGGCCTTCAAGGCATGCATCTGCACACACTTCAAATTCCATTTCTAAGTCAACTATTTTGACCACCAAAGCAACCGTAAGTAAGTATTTCATATTTTCAATTTGTCCATAACAGTTTTACCCCTTTCTTATTTAAAGAGGTTATAGGGTATGCCAACTTGGAAATACCATTTATAAACCTGCAATAGTAATTGGTTATCCCCATGGCATATCTTATGTCAATCATGTCCTTTGGTACCCTCCATTCAAGAATGGCCTTTACTTTCTCGCGATCCACTTTTATCCCTTCCTTTGAAATCACGTGACCCAAATATTTTATTTTATCCTGAAAAAAAATCACATTTACTAAATTTTTCTTATAATAGGGTTTCCCGCAAGGTTCATAACACTATTTCCAAATGTTTTTTATGTTCTTCTATTATCTTAGAATATACCAGTATATCATCCATGAAGATCAACAAGAATTTATCCAAAAATATGCTAAACATGTTCTTCATTCAGTACATAAAAGTGGTATGTGTGTTTGTGAGCTCGAAAGGTAACACTGCAAATTCATAATTCCCGTATCAAGTTCTAAATTTTGTTTTTGATATGTCTTCCTCTAAGATTCTTAGTTGGTGATACCTAGATCAAAGATAAATCTTAGAGAACATGGTTTCCCCCTTAACTTGGTCAAAAGGATCATCAATATGGGCTAAAGGGTATTTATTCCTAATTGTTAACTTATTTAGTTATCGATAATAAATATACGATATGAATGGTCCATCCTTATTCTTAATGAAAATGACCGGTGCACCCCATGGGGACATGTTGGGTCTAATATACCCTTTACTCAACATTTCTTGTAATTGAATATTGATTTCCATAAGTTTGGGTATAGTCATTTGGTATGGGGCTTTGGATACTGGTGCTACTCTTGGCACTAGATTTATCGAGAAATATTTCTCTCTATTGGGAGGTAATCCAGGAAATTTTTTCGGAAATGCATGTTAGAAGTCCTTCACCACCTCCAATTCTTCTACTAACTTAACTATTTTTTTCTGCAATTGATTTTCTACCTTGATGGAAAAAATTTGACACCCATTTTTAGTTTCATTCCTCAAATGTAATGTTGATATTTGACGTATTCAAACTGGTTTGGGAATGCCTCTTATGACTTAAGTTTCACCATTGTCAGCACATAGGTAATTGTTATTTCAATATATTTAATAAGTTCTTTATGACTCCCGATCCAATCCATGCCAATCAGGACATCATAAGAGCATAATGGAAATACATTTAAATTGATTGTGATGTGCTTTCCATTTAACACAATTGAGTTGGATTTTACCTAGTTGATGACCCTTCTATTTGCACCCGTAACCAATTGAGCCAGCCAAGTATTTTTAAGATTTTTAGCCACTAATTTACAATTTTCTATGATTTTAGGGCTAACATAACTTAGGTTGGCACCAACATCAATTAATACAGAAACTGGTCGGGCAAGGATAGTACCTTCTATTTATACCATGGTGAATTGGTGCTCTTCTTGTCACTCCTCCAACGTTGTGCTAATGCATGGAATGTTTCTAGTTACATCGTTGATGATGGAAGCCTATTGGGCATTTTGAAGGTGTTGTATTGATTTTTTGTTGTAGGGATATGTTCTCAAAAGGTGGGGTTCACCACATCCCCAACATTTTAACAAATCCCTATGTTTCCAATTAACTACCTTGGTTCAACTTGCTTGGACCCAATTTCGGTCTATCATTGTGACTTCTGAGGTTGTTCATTCTTCTATTAAAATCATATTTTCCCCCTCCTTTGCCACTCTGCTTTAACTATCCACTTTTTCCTCCTTTACTGTCTTACATTGCTCATTATTTCTTTTTATTAAGCCACGGTTTTTATTTATCATTCTTTTGTTTGGATTTTTGGTAGCAAATCCTTGATTTTTGAATAACCTCATCCATTATCTCGACGTTATCATACTCAAAGTATTCCTTGAAGGAGGGTGGAAGGAATATTATAAATCGTTGACTTTTTTCTTTTTCTTCCTTTATGCAGGGCTCATAACATAGAAAATACATAAATTTTGTTATTAGTTCATTTTTGGACATTTTCTTATTTTCAAGTCATGAAACTCCTTCACCCTATCATCAAAATATCATTTTGATGAATATTTTTCCTTAAATAATCGTTGGAACTCCTCAAAATTAACTTATTTTTGTTCCAATTTATGAACTGTTTGAAATTCCTCCCATCACAAGGACACCTTTCCCTATAATTGGTAGGTGGATAAACTGGCCTTTAATTTGAATGTCTAACCATAAACCTGAAAATACTAATTTATGTTCAGCTACCAAGCTTCTTTCGCCTCCTCAGATTCCCACCTATATGTTGGGGATCTGATTTTTCTAAACTCTTGATGTAACTCCACCTTATGTTTATTTTCTAGTTTGGTTTGAATTATGGATCAACTTTGTTCATCTTCTTCATTTTTTCCCTTCTGAATTTTCATTTCTCCTTCTATCGTTTTTCGTTTAGAGGTTTCCCCCTTATCTCCACCTTGTTTCAGTGCTTCCACTATTTTGTAATTTGATCTATTTATCAAAACCTTAACTAATTTCTCTTGTTCTACACTATTTTTGAGTAACCACTCATGAATAGCATGGAGATTTAATATCTCAGTTTCCCAATATTTCATCATGTTTAGTGGTTCCCTGGTAGGTACCTGGGCTTGTTGAACCATATGCACATAAATATCATTTTCCTCAATATGAGTATGATCGTGAGGTTCTGCAATAATTTCTTATTTTGTATGCCCTTCCTTTAAATAAAATGTGCAAGATCCACAAATTTTTTTGTTAGAAAAAGTTGAAAACAATGGTTGTCCAATGGCCTTAGTTTTGAACTTTACCTCTCATGCCACCTATAACATGCCTTCTTAAAAACCTAGAGAAAATTAAACTTCTTATTCCATGATGAAAATAAAGAACTAAAATAACATATGAATTTTTTTTACCAAAGAGGTCTTGCAAAACCTATAATTTAAATTTAATGTATCGAATCAAAGCCAAGAATTTATAATCATTTAGATGCATCCTTCATTCAATTTATACTTGAAAACAGGTTTACCAATTAATTACATTCCCACTTTACATTTTCCAACTTCAATCAACAGATTACCACGACTTTTAATCTATTCTTAGACCATGGTATATATTGTATAATTACAATGGAATCATGAACATTTTCCTATTATTATTATTCCACATGTAATTGTAGTTGACAAAAGTATTGGCTTAATCCTTAAATTGTAAGGAATTCTATATGATATTATATCTATGATCTGAAATTGATTGTTAGTTAATGTTGTGCTAATATCAATTTCAGAATTAACATGAAAGTACTTTGGTTTGCTTCTTATACAAGGGTTTATACATGTTATTATGATTGACAATTCATTAAACTTGATGTGATTAAGTGTATTTCACGAACCTAAAAGCATGGAAACTCAATGCTAAACAACATCATAATAAAACACAACAAGCACAAATAACAGAGACAAAAACACAAGTTTTAGATAAAGGAGTTCACCCCTCCTGGGCTACATCTCCTTGGTCCAGCTTCATAGTGTGGGGCCTTTGTATTAGCTTCAATTGTGCAAAAAGTGATGTTTATAGTCTCTTGATGCCTCTAAAACATGTTCCAACGTCTCCTAAACATCAAAATCTACCAAGAATGACTCTTTCTAAGCCAAATTTGGTCGAAAATTGTCTCAGTTATGAAAAACCCAATTTTTCCTAGTTTTTCTCCACTAATTCTAGAAGTTTGCTAGTTAAATCCACTAAATGTGGAGCTTATCCACATTTGGAGGGTTCGCCAAAACTTCCGCTAAGATAAGAGTGCCATTAATTAATGATAAGCATGTAGTTAAGTGAGGTTAAGGCGCATGTAGTGCTAACCACACATTACTGTTGATTTCGAATTAGCACCACATAACCACGAGTTAGTGGTAATTAAACTTGGCTTAATTGAATTTTAAAAATCCACTGGAATATTTGTCTTAGATCCTAGTTCTGGTCGCGCAGACATGTGGGAGGGGGTTGACCCCTTCCGAACCCCCAACTCAGTGCTTAACAAATCTCAAATAGTGTTGAGATCCTTATGGGGTAAGGACTGTGGTGGTTGTTATAGTGGTAAGTCGTTCCTGCTATAGGTGGGTGGTCATGGGTTCGACCCCGACCCTGCCATAAAATTTTTGTCGCATGAAACTTCGGATCCAACCATAGTATAAACTTTAGTTTAAAATGTATGTTGTTAATATATTTATTGTGCCTCCATGCTATGGTTCCAACCTTGTAATAAAACATATATTCAACCTTGCATAAAAACATGATTTCTATCCAACCTTGCCATGGGGGAGGGCACGTGGCAGCCTTTGGCTACACCACGTGGCCCTTCTCCATTGACCCAAAAATTCACCCTTAAAAAAATAATAATCCACCATAGATAATTCCAAGCATAGGATTAGGAGAAAAATTCAACTTCCCCAAGCAACATTGGTGAATCTGGTGATGACACTTGTCACAGTGTCAGTGGCTAAAAACTGGAGAATATTCCCTGAAGGTTCCTCAAGTGCTGACTGGATTTCCAATTCATCAGTCTGTCACTGTTCTGCATAGTTTTTACCTGTTTGAGAAAATGAACAGCAGAACATAACTTACTCATAAAAACTTGGATTTTGATGAAACAAGTTGCATTGGAATCCTGGTGACGAGATCTATCTAGTCACTCTAGTTTGGAGCATTTCTGAGCACTTTCATTTTTTAGCTAAATATTAAGCTTTTGATTATTCCTCCCCACTAGAAGCCTTTTGGACCGCAAAATATACTATCAATTATTCAATAGGTGAGGGTACAACTCCCTCACCATTTTCACTCTCCATCCATCTTGGCCTTTGAAGGATTTTGTCCCTTGAATCCCACTCTAAGGTATTCGACATTCCCTCTCATTGAAGTTCTGATTCTTCTGTCAAGTATGAGATATTTTTGAATTTCATCAAGATATTCTGGCGAGAAATCATCTATTGATGGCATCTGACCATTATCTCCTTGATCATCAATCAAAGGAGGCTCAAACAATCTCAAATTCTCAATATTAATGACAGAATATATTTGCCTATGAGGCAAATCTAGCTTAAATTCATTAGTACCAATATTTTCCAGAATTTTAAACGGACCATAACAGATTGGCTTGAGATTTTTACCTTCCCCTTGAAATATTTCTTTGCTGATATATAACCAAACTTCATCTCCAACCTGGAATTTGTGGTCAACACGGTGTTTTTCATGCCTTGCCTTGTAGCTTTGTTTACTCTTTTCAAGTTGTTCTTGCACTGTGTGATGTATCAACTGAACTTGTTCAATGAAATTCTTTGCCTTATCTATGTCACTATGACCATCTATAGCGACATCTTTCTCAAATATGAAGTCTAAAGGAGATCCTGGAAAGTACCCAAAACATGACTCAAATGGCGATGTTTTTGTGGAAGAATTCTTTGCCTTGTTGTATGCATGCTGAATGTAATGCAATTGTTCATCCCAAAACTTGGGATGTTTACTACAATAGCCTCTAATAAGATTAATGACTGTCATGTTTACCACCTCGGTCTGACCATCTGTTTGCGGATGAAATATTGTACTCTTATTCAACTTTGTGTCCATCATGTCCCATAATTTTGACCAAAAATTCCCAACAAACTGGGAATCTTGATCACTTACAATAGAAGTAGGAAGATGAAAATGAACCCATACATTTTGAAAAAAAATATTAGTGGTTTGTTCAGCTGTAATTTTTTTCTTACATGGCATCAAAAGTCACATTTTTTTTAACCTATCTACCACAACATACAAGTAATCATGACCTTTCCTTGACATAGGAATACCACCTATAAAATCCATTGAGATACTCTCCTAAGGATGTGAAAGAACCAGTAGTGGAGTGTACAATCCATGTTTCCTATTACTAGGCTTACTTACTGCAAATAAATAACATCCTCTAATAAAACGAGCAACACTATCGATCATGTGTGGTCAATAACAATACCTTTGGAGATTCGCTATTGTCTTGCCTACACTGAAATGTCCAGCAATCAATGATGTGTGCACCTCCCTTATGATATTGTTTCTTTCTCCCTGTGGTATACACAACTTTCCCAAGTGATACAAAAAACGAGTATGCACATGATAATATAACTCTTCATTTTTTTCCTTGACTCATGCTTTCATACACATCTTGAAAATCACTATCATATGCATATTATTCAATGTAACTTTCATGCATAACTGAATTGTGTTTGAGTATAATAGATGAATTTACAATAGGCCTAGAGAGCATATCGGCTACCTTATTTAAGATTCCCTTTTTGTACCTAATAACCAAATGAAATTGTTGTAGAAATCCCATCCATTTGATATGTCTTGATTGCTCCAACTTTGATTATGATTGTCAGTATTGTAATAGCTCATGGTCGGTATGGATAATGGTCTCTTTCCCCATCAAATAGTGCTTCCATTTCTTTACACTTTGCACCAATGCATATAACTCTTTTTCATAGGTGGGATAGTTAGTCACAACTCCATTCAAAATTTCAAAATGAAATGAAATAGGCTTACCATGGTGCATGAGAATGCTCCCATAACATAACCACTTGCATCTGTTTGGATCTCAAATGACTCTCTAAGATCCGAAAGAGCCAATACCGGTGTTGAACTTATCTTTTGTTTTAAAGCATAAAATGATTTTTGTTGCATATCTCCCCAATGGAAGACTTTCTTAACACTTTTCAATGCATGTAATAGAGCTAAAATGGAAGAAAAATTAGCAATGAATTTCCTCCAATACTCTGCTACCCCAAGAAAGCTTCTTACCTCTGTAACTGTATTAAGCTTGCACCAATTTAGAATGACCTCTACTTTGGAAGGGTTTATCTTTAACTCACGTCCTCCAACAATGTGTCCCAAATACACTAAAGAAGTCTTGCCAAAGTTGCACTTTGACGTCTTTAAAAATAATTGCTCTTTTTTCAAGACATCAAGTACCTTGTTCACATGCATGACATGTTTTTCTCTTGATTTGCTAAATATAAGTATGTCATATAAGTAAACAATGACGAAATCATATAGAAATGGTCTAAGTACATCATTCATGACTCTCATGAAAGTAGCTAGAGCATTTTTTAGACCAAATGGCATAACTAGCCACTTAAACAATCATTGTCTAGTTTTAAAAGTCGTTTTCCAAATGTCTTCCTCGGCTATTCTATAATTATGATAACCACTTTGCAAGTCTAACTTAGTGAAATATGTTGCATAATTTTATTGATCTACCAAATCATCAATGTGTAGGAGTTGGTAGCGATTCTTTATCGTGATTTTATTTAGTGCACTGAAATCTATGCACATGTGCCAAGTCCCGTCCTCCTTTGGTACCAAAACAATTAGTGAACTACATGGCGAAGTAGATGGGCGTATGATACCTTATTTCAGAAATTCTTCAATTTTCTTCTTGATTCTCAAGCTCTCCATAATTGACATGAGATATATACCAATGTTTGGATGTGGAACATCCTGCTGCAGCCGAATCTCATGTTGAATTCCCCTCTTGGGAGGTAACCCATTTGGTTCTTGAAACATCTTGTCATGCTGACTTAACACATCAAAAAAATCATATTTTAATTTTTCATCACATCCTTCAAAAGATTCATAGTCAACATCATCCTTTTTCTTGATCATAAGAAGCATAGAATTTTTACTTGCATTAACTAGCCTCTTCATTTTCCCCACATTAACTAAAGAAATATTCAATTTTTTGTGATGAGATCTCACAATATACTCCACCTCATCCTTAATAAAATGATATGTGTTCTCATGGAGATAAAACATCGCTTTCCTGTCATACAAATATGGACTTCCCAAGATAATCCCAGAAATGTCAAGTGGAACCACATCTAACTCGACTTCATCAACAAAGTTTGCAGTAATAGCAAATCGGAATATACATTTCCTTGTAACCTATAAATTGGCATTCTTAACTATCCAACCCAAAGGGTATGGTTTATGATGTGGTAAAGTTTCAAGGTTAATCTTTTTGACCAAGTCTTTTGAAATCAGGTTTTCTTCTGACCCACTATCAAACAATGCATCAATATTTGTATGATTTGAAATCGCTCTAATGTGGAACAATTCTATCCTTGTGTCTTCATTTGGAGTGTTGTTGTGACTATTTAAGGAACTGGTACTTACTATGGCTTCCTTTCCTTTGCTAACCATGGTTACAATCTTGGTCTCATCTCCTGAATGGAATCCAAGATCTTGTTGTGTGGTGGCATACATCTTTTGTTTCCATTTTTTATTTGGTTCCTTTGGACTTAGTTCAGGATTTAGTTTCCAATAGTGGACTTCAACATGCCCCTCTTTGGAACAATGTTTGCATGTATTTTTCTCCCCTCCTTTCTTGATGCTTGCATTCTTCTTTCCCTTCCATTTTCCTCCCTTCTCTTTTCCTTTACCCTTGGATGGCTTCTTCTTACTACCCTCTTCTTGAATGTTCTTTCCCCTTGCTTCAAGATGTGTGGCTTGCACACATACTTCGTCTAAGTTGTTTGAGTTAAACGTAAGGATAATATGTTTCAAGTAGGAATGTAAACCCCCAATGTATTTCAAGAGTCTGTCTTGTGAATTCAAGTTTACTCCTAACAACAAAGACCTCTTTCTAAATTCCTGAGTGTACTCTTGAATAGTTTTTCCTTTGAGTTTCCTAAAGTTTTTCCAACTCATTATTTCTTTTTTCATATATGCTAATGGAAAAAATTGTCTTTTAATGGAATAAATAAATTCAACCCATGAAATGGATATCTTACCATGAATTCACATTTTCTCTTGAGTCTTTATCTCCAAACAAAATAGTGTTGCTCCTTCTAGCCTTAATGAAGCCAACTGGATCTTTATCTCATCCTCTTGTAGATTCTGAATTCCACAATATACGTCCAATTGACAGATCCAATTTTCTAACTTCTTTGCATTTAGCTCACCATTTTACATGGGAAGTTCAAACTTAATGTCCAACTTGAGTAATGGACTTAATGGGTGGTGTTTCTAGTGGAAATGGAAGATGAAGTTGTTTATGAAGATGATGAGGATGAGGATGTTGGAGATGGAGGTGTCTTTCCTCCACTGCCTTTTGAACTCTTCTCTTCATCCTTATTACCATCTGAATATCCTTCTCCATGTGGAGGCTTAGAACCTTCTCCTGCTCTTTCTGTAGTTAATGCATCAAACATGATTTTAACCATTATTTGAATGTCTTTGAAGTCTCTCTTGAAAAAATATTCTTCTGAATGTACATGAGTCTCTACAACTCCTGACATAATGGATAAGAATTCAAGCTCAACCTATGATGGTTGTACCTCTTCAATCACCTCATCTTCTTGTGCTATTTTTACCTCTTCACACTCAACTGCTAGAGATGGAACATGAGGTGCTTCAAGTGAAAATTTGAGTGGAAATTTGGGTGACTATTATGATTTCTCAACTCTCTTTCTCCTTTTCCTAACATCGGGACTAACAACCAATAGCTTCCCTTCTCCTCTTTGCAACTTCAACCTTGTAAGCATAAAAAATTGCAACTAGTAAAACCCTTCTTGCACAATCTGAAGCAAAGAAAGAAAATAACCTTTAGCAACCTTGTGCTCTGATACCAAGTTGATCTGAAATTGATTGTTAGTTAATGTGGTGCTAATATTAGTTTTATAATTAACATGAAAGTGCCTTGGTTTGCTTCTTATACAAGGGTTTATACATGTGCTTATGATTGACAATTCATTAAAATTAATGAGATTAAGTGTATTTCATGAACTTAAAAGCATGGAAACTAAATTTTGAAAAAAAAACATAATAAAACATAGCAATCACAAATAACAAAGACAAATACACAAGTTTTTGATGAAGGAGTTCACCCCTCTAGGGCTACATCTCCTTGGTCCAGCTTCATAATGCAGGCCTTTGTATTAGCTTCAATTGTGAAAATTTGATGTTTACAGTCTCATGTTGCCTTTGAAACCAGCTCCAATGGCTCCAAAACATCAAAATATACCAAGAATGACTCTCCCTAATCCAAAATTTGGTCAAACATTGACTCAGTTATGACAAAAACAAATTTTCCTAGTTTTTCTCCACTAATTCTGGAAGTCCGCATGTTAACTCCCATAAATGTGGAGCTTCTCTGTATTTGGCGGGTCTGCCAAAATTGCCTCTAAGATAAGAGTTCCATTAATTAATGATAATCATGTAGTTAAGTGAGGTTAAGGCGCTTTTAGTGCTAACCTCACTTTACTGTTGATTTCTGATTAGCACCACATAACCACGGATTGGTGGTAATTAAACTCGGCTTAATGTCGTTTTAAAAATTTGTTGGAATATATGTCTTAGCTCCTGGTTCTGGGTGCATGGACAAGTGGGAGGGGGTTGACCCACGGAGCTCGCCCACCCTGGACCCCAAACTCGGCGCTTAATAAACTTCAAATAGCAGTGATATCCTTATGGGGTAAGGACTCCAGTGGGTGGTATAGTGGTAAGTCGTTGGTGTTGTAGGTGGGTGGTTGTGGGTTCGACCCCAACCCCACCATAAAATTTTTGTTGCATGAATCTTCGGATCCGAAAATAGTATAAACTTTGGTTTAAAATTTTTTTTATTAATATATATGTGATATATGTGTTGCGCCTCCATGTTATGGTTCCAACCTTGTAATAAAACATATATTCAGCCTTGCATAAAAACTTGATTGCCATCCAACCTTTCCATGAGGGAGGGCACGTGGAAGCCTCCGGCTGCGCCATATGGCCCTTCTCATCCACCATATATAGTTCCAAACTTGGGATTAAGAGAAAAATTCAACCTCCCCAA
The DNA here is from genome assembly GCA_034641835.2 of Pinus albicaulis. NCBI lineage: Eukaryota > Viridiplantae > Streptophyta > Pinopsida > Pinales > Pinaceae > Pinus > Pinus albicaulis. The sequence goes on from CM076581.1 coordinate 563,829,448, forward strand.
GCAACATTGGAAAATATGGTGATGACACTTGTCACAGTGTCACTAGCTAAAAAATGGAGAATATTCCTTGAAGATTCCTCAGGTACTGACTAGACTGCCAAGTCATAAGTCTCTCATTGTTCTGCACAATTTTTACATGTTTGAGAAAATGAGGATCATACCATAACTTATACAAACTTGGATTCTGACAAAACGAGTTGTGGTGGAATCCCGGTGATGAGCTCTATCTGGTCTCTCTAGTTTGGAGCATTTCTGAGAACTTTCATTTTTTAGTTAAATACTAAGACTATGATCAATATATGAGGCCACATATTTGTTAAACTTGATCATAATTACTTATATAATGGTTCTTCAAACCTCAAAGTCTCTCACCTGTATATTATGCATCATTCCAACACATAACTCTACGAGGTCACAAATACATTCATGGATTGAAATGTTTTTCCTTGGAAGTTGTATTTATGATGACAACGTTTTTCCCATCGCAGCTCTGGAGTTTATATATATATATATATATATATATATATATATATATATATATATATATATATATAGTCTAATTTTTTTTCATGGCACATTGGAACGTGATCTTATTTTAACACCCGAAGTCTCTACACTTTGTAGTTGTATCGCATTTTGGCAATTCAATGAGGCATTAATTTAAGTGTTATTTTATTTTTTATCTTGTGCGTGATGTGGCCAAATCTCCATGGTACACAGTGATGGATCCTTTGATAAATGACTATGTGGGACTAGGGTTAGTTTTATTGTCAATACCCTTAGTATCGTTGTCTCACGAGTCTCATTTTATCTATTTGCTCTGTCGGACGCAACTCTGCAACACCTTGCTCTTCGATACCTTTAGATTTTCATTCTTTTTACCTACAACCATTTTCTCTTTACATTTCTCCAAGTTGGGAAGACTCTTGAAGCTTTAGTTGTTGATTTTGATGGAAACCACATATTGTTGTTATGAAAAGCAACCTCCAAAATTTTACCTACACTTGAATTTTGGAGTCTACTATGGATCTTGCGATCGGTTGTTCTGTGGTCATTTCATCATCGATTGAAGCCACATGCTCACACATGCTCAGTTTGCAACAATTTCATGACCGTGTTCTTTTACGCAAGCTTGAAAGATCATAGCACAGTCCATCAAGACAGTGTTTTTGCAATGTTCAACCCATGTCAACAATCATTATGCATTGTTATTGAGAGTCCCTAACTTTTGGTTGTGATTGTACTTCTACTTTGGTGAGTATTTTAAATTGTCGCTTTTGCACACCTTCGCTTTTGCAAGTGTCATTTTCATTCTTTAGACTATTTATTTTACTTTATTTCACTTTAATTAGTGTTTTTTTCATGATATCTTCGCTCTGACATGTATCTCTTTCATTGGCATTCACATATCACAAGTGTCAATCCCCCTTTTCTCTTGATATAGGAAATATCGTCTTTTGGCATGTGGAGTGTCGCATAGTGAAAAAAGTCTACTTTTGGTGTGTTTCAAGGGGTAATATTTGCGTTAATGAGTTATACTTAGCATGTAAACATGTATTTTCTAACTAATTAATTAAATAAATTAAAAAACTTTTAAATTTCTAACTAATTAATTAAATAATTAAAAAAATAATAATTTTCTTACTAATTAACTAAATAACGGATAGTTTTAACAGCTAACTCCGGGCAATGATGCATCCTTACTATTTATTCATTGAGATTGATTTCCTTCTTTGCCTTGTCCATAGGATGAACCACATTATATGGTTCAAAACGTCTTTATATCTACATTATGGATCACAAAATTCTTAGATCTAACACAATCATAAGTGTCGTCATGATTGTCGCAAACTGTATCTTTGGTGACACACTTGTCGTAAGTTTCACAAAGCTTCTTCAGTGACGAAGTATGTTGTTCATGTGTTCAGGATGATCTATGTTGTGTTTTCAAGTGTTCTAAGTGTGTGATAACAATCGAGTCTTGTCACTGTTCACATAAGTTGAATAGATCGCACACTTAGTCAAATTTTGGAAACTTCATGACCAGACAACCTCGCCTCATCCATCCCTTCTGAACTATGCATTGCCTAGTCTCAATCCTAAACCTACAATGCTGCCTCTTGGAAATGTGCAATGCATAGTTCCTTCCTTCCAGGATAGTGAATTGCACAATCCATCTCTCTATCCAGTCCTGAACTATGCATTACGTAGTCTTAGTCCTCAAGCCCAACCCTTGAGCTCTTTAAATGCACAATTTCACAATCAAATAGCCTCCTCTACCTTTCAGGACTACGCAGTGGGAAACGTGAATGATCAAGCCCTCAACGTGGCTCCCTAAGCTGCCAAAATGTGCAATCATTTTTTCTTATTCCAAGACTGAACTGTGCATTGCCTAGTCTCAAGGCTCAGTCATAGAGCTTGAGCCCTTGAATCCCTCAACTATGCAGTTATTGTGCCTAGGCCTCCAAAATTTCACATTACATAGTATCAACACTCAAGCCTCTAGCATGAGTCCTTGAGTCCCTCAACTACGCAATCCTTTGACCCTTGCCATCTTTAATTTTGCATTACACAGTCTCAAGCCTTATTCTCATGCCTTGGCCTCTGGAACTATGTAATCCATGATTCATGCACTCAACTAGTCACCAGTTCCAACCCTAAAAAGTGATTCCATGAAGCATCTTAGGCTATGGGTTTATCAGACTAATGTCTTCTTGTCATGGGTGGATTTCAGTCACAAGTATTCTATTATTTAATGATAGGATGATGATGAAGGATATGGAGAAAGAGAACATGCTAGAAGACACCTAAGAAGTTGAGGATATAATATGACCATTAGGAAAGAAGATGAAGGAACACTAGATTACAACAAAAGATCAAAGATCAAAACCACATTAATACTGCATGTAGAAAATTTGAATAAATGATATATTATTCACCGAGATTCTCCTGATCACACACTATTTTAGCTTCATGCATAATACAAAATATTTTCTACCATTGATCATCACATGCGGAAATAAAATCAATTACATGCATACATTAAAACCAGAAACAATCACACATATGAACACAATATTTAATGGGAAAGATTAAAGCTGAAAACCCCAACTATCCATATATTATATGTCATGGAGATCATGTAACAATCATAGTACAAAAGCTCCTCATAAGCTCTCATGCACACCCTCAATTGCTACACACTATCAAGCTAGATCTAGCAAAACACATGCTCCAATCTTTTGCCACTTGATAGCCAGCCTCTATTTTGTTTTCAATGCTATGGGATGGCTTCATTAAATAGATAAACCACCTGGCTTGTACTGTGCAATCCTCATGGGCTTCTCCACCTATCTGTGTGTTGCAAATAGCAACAGTATAGTCATAACTGATAGTTAACCTGCTCTTTCACCTATGAGTTTATAATTAGTGAATTAATTAATAATTAATTCACACCACTCTCACTAATTGTATCAATTAGTTTAACTGAATACAAATAGCTCAACTATGTTTAGATTAGTCAAACTGAATACAACTCCACTAACTTCCTCAATCAACTCCACCAAACTCTGTCACATGAGTTCTAACTAAAGTATCCATGCAATAGCTCCACTTAACCCTCAGGAATAGCGTAATTCCTTCTCATGCCTCCGTGCCACATCCGTGCACTTAACTGAAGTGCTCCAAGAGTATAAGATAATGTTTAGAGTCCAAATATTATTAAGAGCTAATAATATTCTTCGACATATCTATTTTTAGACCGGCAATCTAAAAATAGATTCCGCCCAATATGTCTAAAAATAGAAGTCCATCTATTTTTTCCGACTTGACCAGCCATCCACAAATAGCATCCTGCAACTCATAGAACATGATCCATATGTCTAAAAATAGACATAGTCTAAAAATAGACTTTGCGCCAAAAATAACTTGCGGGCCCACTTAGTGAAGGCGACTCCTTTCCACTAAGCTCATCATCTTGTTGCAATCTCAACACTACATCTGATTCACAACACATTGGAGGGAAGATATGAATAACAAACCACACATCTAATGAAGACAAACCAGCAAGAAGGACAACTTGGCACTGCCACATCATAATGCATTCCATGTCATCAGTGTCATGTTTTGTCATGAGTCACCATATGCCACATCATTTTTGTGGATTATGAAAATTTCTATTCGAAAATGTATTGTAAAGTGGAAGTCCAAAGGACATGTAAAGAATTTCAAGATTCACATAAAATAAAAAAATTCATAGGAATTCAAACAGTCATGAGGGTTGTCAAATATTCACAAGAAATGTGAAGCATCACCCCCCCATTGATTATATATAAACCCTCATTATATGATCAAAGAAATTTTCACCTTGGCTCCTCCCGCAAGACATTAGAGATTAAAGCTAGTTCTTTTAGGGAGCAAGGAGTGGCTCCAACACTCCACTATTGGAGCTAGTGATGTTCATTGTATACATGTGTCTTGGGACTTTTACTTCATATATGAAGCCTGATGGCCAGCGCGTCCTTCATGCATGGATTATGAATATTTGTAAGAATGCTCTATGAATGTTTTTAATTCATGCTTTCTTTCCACCTGTGCTAAAGTAGTTGAAATATTTTAGTTATTTTAGTGCTTATCTTATCGAGAACGTGTTGTAACAGTTGTGATTATTGTCACATATTTGTGGAACATTCCGTTGGATGTTAGACATATATTTCTTATTTATAATGGCTACAATGACCAACACATATTTGTGGACTATTCCACTAGATGTTAGACGGATATTCCTATGTGTGTGTGTCTCTACTAGTGTGGTACTATTACCTCTCCCCTTGAGGCTCACTTTCCTTTCCTTCCATAGTAGAATAACCTTGACACACATACAATCGAACACTCACCAGGCATACTCACTTGTTGATCTGAGATCACCTATGCATTACTCTCTTATGTTGAACTTTGTATCCAAGGAAAACCTATAAGAATATATGGGAGATAGGATGATATCTCATATGGGGCTCGTATTCCAAATGGTGTGAGGCATAATTGGTACTTCACATCAGGAATACCCCCTTGGTTGATGCATTTCCAGTACCCATCAACAAATGGCGCTAGAAGGAGGGCCAAATGAAAATTTGTGCCTATTGAGTCTATTTTGAATCTCTTATCTTTAATGGCTCATTCTCAAATCATACTCTCGGGGTGTTTCTCTAATTTATCCATTTCTCAATTTTCAATCCCTGATGAGCCTATTTTCACTTTTTTTCAATTGAAGTTTGATAGTGAGGATGGAACATCCATAACCGAGAACATTTATTTTTTTCTTAAATTTTGTGAATCTTACGAAATTGATGATGAATATTTTTCTTGTGTGTTTTTCTTCCTCACCCTTGAAGGTCGTGCTAATCGATGGTGACATACCTTACCATCTGCTTCCTTCCATTATTTTCATCATTTCCTCCATGATATTTTTCAAGCCTTCAATAGGTATGATTTCCAAGATGTTGTTAAAATAGCTATTAAATTAAGAATGAATCCTATTCAATTAGTTTAGAATTTCTCTGATCCACTTCTTCATATTTTTTGTGAATTTCCTGAGGAAAATACAGATTGTGATTTCTTGAAACTAAAGTTTTAGAATTTGGTTCATAACTCTTTGCATTGTGAACCCAAACCACCTAATGTTTCTGCTTCCCTAACTCTTGTAAGTCATGAGACACCCCTAATTTCAGAGGAGGAACCTACTATTCCTTTTGTTCCTTGTCCTCCTCCTTTTCCAGTTCTGATGAGGGTGTCTTTGTGCGATGATAATAAAGTTGGGAAATATGCACATCAAATTCCTAATCTTTCCTCTCATCCTCCTTTTTATGATTAATATTCAATGGATAAAATCCCGAAATTTCTCATGAAGTGAATGGTGACGACTAATATTTTCATTCCTCAAGATGGTATTAACACTCATAACTCTAGTCTCAAATCTAATCTTTATTTCTAATATCCTATTTCATCCATGTTCCATGAATCTTTATATCATGATCTGCTTGATCAATTTGCTCCACCAGCTAGTTTGTCACACTCTCTTGATTTTGGAGGTGTTTGTACAAAATGTGACCAGGTTTAAGGTAATCATAATACACATGTAGAGGAACGGCAAGGTTAAGATTATTTAAATATTTATTCTCTTTTTCAAAAAAAATTATGGGAATATGTTGTTTCCACATTCTTGGCTAATGTTGATTCTGGTAATCTTGGTAGTCAATCAAATGCGATCAATTTGCATAATCAATATCAAGCCTTGGGAAAAAATCATTCTGATGAGGATGACTCCATCAATACATATGATGATGGATGCCCAAGTGAACAAACTGATCTTCCAATTCCTCAACAATATTTTAACTTGGAGGATTTAGATTTAGAATCTGACCTGCTGAAAGGAGATGTTCTTATTGAAACCTCCTCTTCATCTCACTATCCCCTGTGCCCTATTATTTGTGATGCATCTACTTGCAGTGGAGACACTCCATGCTCTTCAAGTTATTCATTTGATGAGTTAAATTCTCAATTGGAATAAGTTGGTGAGGATATCCATGATAAAATTGAAAAAAAAATCAAATCATCGAGTATCCTTTTCATCCCTCGTCATCTCTTGTTTTTCATACAGAAAATTCTTCAAATCAGCTTTCTCACGAAATTTCCCCAATTCATTCATATTTGGATTTTCGATCAGAAGAATGTGTGAACTTGAGTAATATGGTTGTTGAAGCTACAAAAGTGATCAAATCAGTAATAGAAATGGTTTCAATCTGGTCAGTGGTGGTCTTATTGAAATCAATTGTAGTAGTTATCCTCACATAGTGCATGATCTTCTTCAATCTTTAAAATGTGATTTTACAATCCTTGAAAGTTATGGGACTGGTCAGGAAGTCGAGGCACTTAAAATTTCATTGATGTTTATGTTAGGATCTCACAACCCTGGTAATCCCCCGGAACTAAGTCAGATATGGTTTCTCTCACGAAAATTTCTCTTTGAATGGTTTCGTTGGATGTGAATTTCTTCTTGAAATATGATTGGTACTACAAATGTATTCTTTCGAGCGTTCAAGATTTTATCTCTGATTGGATTCACGTATACTCGTTAGTTGATTCATATTCATGAAATATTTTGTATCAAACTTGGGTTTAGAATGTTTATCTCTCATATAATTGTGAAATTGTAAACTTAATCATTTGAACGACTATCTTTGGTGAAATGAATCGTGCCTATCAGATTCGTTTCTTAATATTTAGCTCCTGGTTTTTCTTGTGAATGTCATATTGCAAATCTTTACCTTCATTGCACCTGAGATCCTATTAAGTGATAATGAATGCACGAGTTATCTAGTGAATCAAATTCTTCTTCACTCATTATATATTGAATAGTTTCATATGTTTTTTGTACACACATTCATTTTCACATATTTCGATGATTATGATATTAGTGCAGTATGTTACCAGTTACAAGGAAACGGGTTGTCATATTTATCATGCAAGGAAGATGATTCATTTTCTCAAGGAATTCATAAATATGTTCAAATTGATCCATTTTTGAATCAAGAATATCATGCCATAAATAGTCCATATCATCATAATATTAACTACCATTAGTTGTATCATTTTCCCACCAACATTATAGATGAGAATTATTTCACATCGGTTATTCTTCATGGTTTTCCTTAGTATTCTAAAGATATTTTTCAAGCGGTTGAGGCACTTAAGCCTTCACTAATGGTTATTTCAGGTCCTCACCATCTTGGCATACCTGTTGAATATGTTCAGATCCATTTCCCTTTCAATGTTCTCATCCTAATCCCGCACTCTTAATTGAAAATTCATTGTTTCAAATTTTTCACGGTTTTCAAGAAGATTTTTTCAAATTTCATGATCCAATCATGGAATGGTTGGATAAATATCACTTGGAAGGCTCCATCACAAATAACAATTTTTGGCCTTTTCTCACGCTTGCTAAAGAGTACGGTGCATGTGAAGATACAATCGCAAGAAGCCTCCAACATTTGTTTAACTATGGTCTTCGTCGAGAAGGTAACAATGCAAACTTGTTAGAAGCAGTGGTTGAGACATGTATATTTATTCCATTAGCAAAGACCTTCTTTTTTTTTGTGAATTCTTCAAGCTCTTATCTTTTCTGTTGCACATTGTTTTATATAACTTTCAATCGATCATATTTTTTTGATTTCAAGTCGAGAACAACTACGATGGCTAGATTGGAAATTTCATTATACATAACCCTAACCTTATAACTTGTTAGGTTAGGAGTATTTTTAGCTTAATATTAGTTTCCTTTGAACAATCATCGTGCACCTTTTTTATGTACTTTCTCTTATATTTTCTAACTTTTTATGTTTCATCCTTTTTTCGATTAGCCTACTTCTGTTTCGTCCTCCTAATTTTTTTTCATCGTTGTCTTTTGTCTTTTGCGCTTTGTTTAATGATACTTTACTTAAAGGGTGTCATATTTGGGTTTGAAAGACAGTGTGGCGAAATATAAAAGGACTTTGTGACACTGCAATGTTTGGCTAACTCTTTGTCCCTCTTCCTTGTCTTGGTTACACCTCCTGGTCGATGTTGTTTCGACGAAAAATATGACCTTTGTGTAAGGAAAGCCTTGTGTTGAACCATGATATTCATGTCTATTCTGGAAACCTTATGCCTACACTTGGGTATTTATGTTTTGGTGCTTTTAGGATGATCCAAACAGGTAGAGAAGGACGAGGGGATAATCTAAATTAGTAAACCCATATCAGAGGTATTATATATGCTTATATGAAGGGACAACCTCTTCTTCTCTCAATAAGTCAGGATCCCTCTTCCGCCCAAGAAATAAATAAGTGTCAATGCATAGTCCTATATAAAATAACTAAATAAATGCGAAAGAAGAGACATGCTTCCTACGCAGAGAGGTGAAGCAAGAAAATTCGCGGGGGTACTGTCCAGCTCTAGTGGAAGTGGAGCAATTTTTGTGTCCCTGAAGAGACTCTGTCGGGGTATTGTCCTGGCCTTCTCATAGCATAGAAACACCAAAGATGAAAAAATACACTCTAAAATCCTAAATATCGTGAACTTCATTACCCTTTCCTGATTCGAAACATTGTGTGATCTTTGATCTTACGTTTTTGTTTAACCGATTAAAGGGGTGAAGGGGAATATTTTTATACACGAGGTAAATGTGGAAGCCATGGTAATCTAAACAATGAATCAATACTCCCCGAAGAAATAAATCATGCATGAAAGAATTGACCAAGGCAGAAAAGTTGAAGTTTTACCCGCGCGTCACCAAGTGTTGTCTCTGCGATAAACTCCCTCCAAAATTTTATCTACACTTGAATTTTGGAGCCCACTGTGGATATTGCGATCTATTTTTCTGTGTTCAGTTCTTTATCGGTCGAAGCCACTTTCTCACACATACTCAATTTGCAACAAGTTCATGAGCACATTCTTTTACGCAAGCTTGAAAAAACATAGCACTGTCCATCAAGAGAGTGTCTATGCAATTTTCAACCCATGTCGATAGTCAGTGCACATTTTTATTGATAGTCCCTAACTTTTCGTTATGTTTGTACTTATACCTTTGTGAGTTCTTCAAACTGTCACTTTTTTGTGCCTTTGCTTTCGCAATTATCATTTTCATTATTTCTACTATTTATTTTTCTTTATGTCACTTTAATTAGTATCTCTTTCAATTTATCTTCACTCTAGCATGTGTCTCTTTCATTTTCATTCAGATGTCACAAGTGTCATTCCCCCTTTTATATTCATATAGGAAATGTCGTCTTTTAGCATGTGACTATCGCATCGTGCATGAAAGCTAGTTTTGGTGTGTTTCAAGGGGAAATATTTTCGTTAATGAGTTATACTTACCGTGTATACATATATCACACTCATTCCCAAAGTTCCAAGTGTCGTCACGATCGTCACAAAGTGTATCTTTGGTGTCACACTTGTCATAAGTTGTCGCAAAGTTGTTTCACTGAGGAAATTATGTTGTTTGTTTGTTTCAGATTATATATGTTGTGTAATCAAGTGCTCTAAGTGTGTGATCACAATAGAGTCTTCTCACAATTCACACGAGTTTCACAGATCCCACACTTCATCAAATTTTGGAAAATTCCTAACCGAACAACCTAGCCTCATCCAACCATCATGAACTGCGCATTGTACAGTCTCAACTCTCAAGCTACAACCCTGCCTCTTGGTACTATGCAATGTGAAATTATTTCATTTCAATAATGTGCACTACGCAATCATAGTGCATAATCTCATCACCTTGAACTCCAAAACTGTGCAATCCATCTCTCTAGCCAGGCCTGAACTACTCATTTCACAGTCTGAGTCCTTAAGCCCAGTCCTTGAGCTCTTGAACTATGCAATTGCACAATCACCTGGCCTCTACCACCTTCCATAACTATGTAGTGGGAAAAATCAGTACTCAAGCCCTCAGCCTAACTCCTTAAGTTCCCAAACCGCGCAATTGTTTTTGCTCCGTCCAAGCCTGAACTACACATTGTGTAGTCTCAAGGCTCAATCTAGGATCTCTGGCACTTGATTCCCATAACCATGTAGTCCTTCTACCCAGGCCTCCAAAACTGCGCATTACACAGTCTCAAGCCTTAAGCCTATAACTCGAGTCCTTGAGTCCCTTAAATGTGCAATCCTTTGACCCTATCCATCCTGAACTATGAATCGCGCAGTCTCTAGCCTCAGTCCCGGAACTGGGCCTCTATAACAACACAATCCCTAAGTCAGTCACTAGTTCCAACCCTAATATTTGATTCCATGAAGCATCTTAAGCTACAGGTTTATCAAACTAATGCCATCTTTTCATGGGTGGATTGTAGTTGTAGGTATTCTATTATGTCATGACAAGATGAAGATGAAGGAGATGGAGAATGAGAACATGCTAGAAGAGACCTAAGAAGTTGAGGAGATAAGATGACCATCAGGCAAGAAGATGAAGGAATAGTGGATTACAACATAAGATAAAAAAATTAGGACCACATGAAGACTCTATCTAATTCAGAACCCTTTGGAGGGCGGATATGAAGAAAACATCATATCTCTAATGAAGGAAAAGGAGTAAGAAGCACATCTTGGCACTACCACATCATCATGCATTCCATGTCATTAGTGTTATGTTCGGTCATGAGTCATCATTTGCCTCATCATTCTTGTTAATTATGTAAATATATATTCAAAAATGTATTGTAAATTGGACGTCCAAAGGACATGTACAAAATTTGAAGTCGTGTAAATTCAAAAATTCATAGGAAGTCAAAAAATCATGGGGCTAATTAAAGAGTCACAAGGAAGGTGAAGCATCATCCCCCCCTGCCCCCCAATTAGTTATTATACACCCTCATTGTATAATCAAGGTACTTTTCACCTTGGCTCCTCTCGCAAAGCATTAGAGAGACAAGCTAGTTATTTTGGGGAGCAAGGAGTGGCTCTAACGCTCCACTATTGGAGCTAGTGGTGTTTGTTGCATACATGTGTCTTAGGAATCTTACTTAATATCTAAATCCTGATGTCTAGCACATCTTTCATGCATAGATTATGAATATTTGTAAGATTGTTCTCTGAATGTTTTTAATTCATGTTTGTTTTCCACCTCTTCTAAATTAGTTGGAATATTTCGATTATTTTAGTTATTATATTATTGAGAATGTGTTGTAACGGTTGTGATGAATGTCACATCTTTTTTTATTATTCCATTGGATGTTAGACGGATATTTATTTTTTATAATATTTGGAATGACCGTCACATCTTTTTGGAAAGGCATTTTTTTGTGTATGTGTGTGTCTCTACTAGGGTGGTACTATTACCTCTCTCCTATAAGCTCACTTTTCTTTCCCTCTACAGTAGAATAATATTGACACACATACAATCGAACACCCACCAGGCATACTCAGTTTCTGATGCGAGATTACCTGTGCATTACTCTCTTGTGTTGATCTTTGTAGCCAAGGAAAACCTAAAATAATATATGGAAGTCGGGCCGATATCCCAAATAGGAATCCTATTCCAAACGGTGAGAGTTCTAATTGTGAATTCAAATCGGGGATACCCCCTTTGTTGTTAGATTTCCAACACCCATCAACACCACACAAATAAACATTTCCAAGTAGGGTTTTATCCCTTATTTCTTTTGACGGAAGGCTTGCCCTCTAATTGTTATCAACTTTTGGGTTTTTAGAATGGTGTTTCTCCTCTTACAAATTTTGTGCTTACAATTTTCATTTTTGGTTATTTTATGTACAAGTATTCGCTCCTATCTTGCCACTCTAGAAAACTAGCACTTCAAAATGTGGCCTCTCTAGTCCCCATGTTGTGCATATATCAATTCTTGCATGATAAATTACCAGGTATTGACACCCTTGGATCCTTTACAATTTATGTTCCTATCTTCTAAATCTTTGATAGAAATCCTTATTAATATTTACATCTTATTGATTTTTCATGATCGTAAGAGGAGCATTCATGCCCACTACAAGCTAGGTATTCCCCCTTTTTATCTTTGATGAAAACAAATAGATTTAGGGTTTAATCATTCCTTTCACATTTAGGATAAGCTTTCAAGGGTTTTAACATTGTTATGGCCATTGCAAGTTTCACTACTTGGTTAATAATAACTCTTCATGATTCACTACTTTGACTTGTGAGTACTCATGTTCTAATATGTTATTCTTTAGTTCCATGGTTCTTCGAACATGCAGTCAAGACCCATTTAATTTTTTTACAACCACATGGCTTGGGGTCTAAAATGACCTTATAAAATAAGTTGTTTCTCGACTATGATATCAATGAGATTTAAAAGAGATTATGTATATCTATATACTTAACCAAAACTTTATGTAAGATTATTGGAAATCGACCCTGGTGCCTTTCATTACAAAAGGAATCTGTAACAAATTTTTCTATTCAATCATTTTATATGTACTTTCTTTTCTCTTTGACTGAAAATTATATGAAATGCATATTGCCTCTTAAGAGAATAATGGGTGGATTTGTCTTGGCCCATTTTTTTATTTTCAAACTATATTTGTTAAACAACTTATGCAAATTTACTTTCAACCGAAGATACGTGGTTAACCTTTCCTATGCTCTAGTATATTTTGCATGCATTACTATATGGCGAGTAGAGGATTACCCTCCGATAAGCCATTTCCACATACAACAGGAATTCAATGTTTAAGTTTAATGATAGTTGAAATTTTAGCCATAATATTTTGTCATTTTCCTTAAAATGTAAATTTGAAGGGTTTCCATTTTCTATTCGAACCCACAGTTGTCATTTACATATTTTCTTACCCATACAAATCATGGGATTTTTACTATAACACCAATGGAAAAACTTTCTCTTTGAACCATTCTGCATCATGTTTACAATAAGTACCTGTACAACTCACACGAATTCCCATCTCTCTAGCAAGTATCTTAGTGATTCAAGAAGCATGAGTTGCAGCACCAAAAACGACTATTTCTTTCCCCATAAAGTTCTGACAATCGATAGATCTTGATAACCAAGCAGCTTGGGAAATGAATCAAGTTTGTCCATCGATATAGGACTTGTAATTAACCCTTTTTCTCAATAAAATAGGATCCACCAAGATATCAAGAGATTTATTTATCAGTCGGATGCACTCATCCATATCTACAGCTCCCATAGAAGTTGTAGATACGTAAGGCATTCCAAATTGCTTATTAAAATATATCGCTGTCATTAAGGCCACTTCACGATTTTTTTAATAAAAGAATTATTTCGTCTGTAAATTTTCAGTTATGTATCAGTCTTTATTCCTATTTATTTATCTCGGTCCTCTCTGTTTATTTATAACAATATGATGCATCAATTATACATAAGTATTTACATCTTGGCTCATGCTATTAGGTTTAGTCTAGAAAATCTTGCTAGACCTATCATGGGACCTCTAAGGTTCTTTCTGAGGCCTATTTAATTAGATTCTAGGACTATTTCCAATGAGAAAGTGGACATTCCACCAGTTTATTAGCTACCAAGGTAACTAACCTAGACTCAAATTTAAACACAATTTATTATAAACATATAAGTTTCCATTTTGTACATATTTCCTTTCTGTTCATTCTCACAGTTTTAAGTTAGATTGAAAACAAAAACCTATATAACTAGGTCCAATTTGTATTATATTTTAGTTACTTACCTGCAACCACATGTATTGGGTTATCCAATACACACTTTTACCTAGTCCACCATGGAAGTCTTCAAACTTGGAGCTACCTTGGCATTTTTTAAAGTTATAACATATACAACCTATATGTCGTCCTAACATGTATATTTAATTTTTCCAATAATGCAATAAATATAGAGTAAATTATTTATCAAAATTCCTCATTTCATTTTCCTCAAGAAAACTTAAACTAATTAAGATACTTATGTAAAATTTTCTAGAAAATGTGTAAAGGGCTCCCATGATCCTCCCAACCATAAGCTAAGTTCCACGAATAGCTACCCCTGTAGCCCACTCCTTTCTGTAAGATATACAGTTCCATTGATGCACAATGGTGTTTTCTTCTAAAGCCTTAGGCATCACCCTGCTTGTTTTCTTAGGTTCTCACTATTCTTTCTCTCCCACTAGTTATATATGGGAATTAGTATCTTTCCCTCCCATAATGTTCCCGCAAAAAAAAAAAAAAAAATCATGACATTTATCTCTAGCCATTTTTTTATTATCTATATACTATTTTCTTTTCTTTTTTTCCTATCCCCTCTGGAGTGTTGGAAAAAAGGAGAAATTCCTCTTTCATTTTTGTCCCCTTCTCGGCATAACTACCTCCAATTATTTACCTAACGATTAGGAGCTAAGTTCCATTTGATAGACCTTAACACATTTTCAATAATATTAACAACAAAATAATCCCTTTTTCTTTAAACAACAAAATATAATATTTACATGATTCAATATTTTTCCATACTTAAACTTTTCAATTCAAAATTAAATAATAAAAGTGATGAGTAATTATCGAGAGGTGTTACAATTTGTCCCTATTCTCATCTATTTCCATATTAAAAATACACGAGTTTAAGTCATTGCAAGATGGTTACTAAGTGAATAAATTAATGTCTATCACATATAAATGAGTAAATTTATGGAAAATACTCTATACCATAACAACAAAAAGAAATTTGTAAAGCAATAAATAATATACTATGATCTCTTTCTTACTTATGTGTGTGTAGTTTAAATTATAGATGATAAGATTTTTTCTGATTAATTTTAATCAAAATCCGGCATAGAGTTTTAAAAACTTGATTTTAACTTGTTTAATTTGCAAAAGAGTATCCAAAAGGTTTTCTGGGATGGTGAATCCATGCATGCATCAAAAATGAGATTGAGGTGAAAAACTATATTTCGGATATAAGTTAGACTACAACTATATATATATATATATATATATATATATATATATAAACAACATCAAAATCAATTATACTATTATATTTTGCATATGTTTAATACATTAATTACCATTATTAATATAATTGCAGATAATACATTAATTACTATTATTAGAGTAATTGTGTGCAAGTGGTTGATCAGTTGGAAAAGAAATGAATAATCAAAAATATATAGGCAAGGGTCAAAATCCTAATTGTGTCTAAGAGTTCAAAATGCCAAGAACTATTTTTGTAAAGCCAAGTCCATATGAGTCTAATTTAATTGCCCATCATAAAAAGTGCAATCTAAACAAATGAATGACACATGGACCCATAGTTTACATGAGACTCCATTTCATCACCCAAAAAACTTTATAAAGGGATGGAATATGGTTCTTACTATTTTGTATATTAATATAATAAAACTAACAAACTATTTTCTTTTAACTTTTTTCAAATATATGATTATTGGACATTGCACATTTTGGTAAAAATTAAAATTTAATTCCAACCACTTTTTAGCGTCCTTACATGCACTTCGACATTTAAAAGACATAAAAGTCGTCTCCGTTGAATATTTTTCTTATTCTTGGAACCGTAAATTTGATAAGCTAACGACTACGGATTGCCAATTTTGCTAGACTATACAAATTGAATGACGAGTAGTTCGGAGACTGGTACAACTTCCACCTATGGTGGTTTGATCCCAAAAGTCTCGAGATCCATTCCCCGACAGAGTTATGTACTTACTTTTCTTTGATTCTCGAGAATAACAGATTCAATGTCAATTATATTTATTTGAGGTCAATCTCAATAATTATTATACTTTTTTGTCTCATTTCTTGCTGCGTTATATATTTGTGTTATAATTCTGACTGTGTGAAGCTCGATTCATTGGAGGTTCACATAGGATCCTAGAGAGCAGTTCTGCTCCTATAGGGAGAAGACTATTGAAAGATCACATCTTTCATTAGATCTGTCTGAAGGTTCGTGTACAAGTTTTTGTAAGAGTTTGTGTAACATAGTGAACAATCATAATTTTCTACAACCTTCATTCTCCGTCAGAGGAAGTCTCTGTGACTAGCACGGTCTAAATTGGTATCAGATCCAGTAACGTCTAGTTAATCAGGAATACTCAAACACTTTCTTCTCATTAAAAATGGAAGCTGGAATAAAATTTGTATGTTTCCATGAAGTCCAAGAAAAGGAACAAAAGAATTAAGATCTTGATATACAAAATCTTTTTGATAAAGCCTCTTCTTTTATGATAAATACTTTAGAATTAGAAATTGTTGAAATCAACCCTCTTCATGTTGGAAACTTCCATCAATCAGTCCTTCTAAAGTTTATTCTGATCTATCTATGTTCCATTTAAAATCTATTAGTAGAGTGTTTGTCAAAGAATGTGTCAGCCAAATTCAGGAAAATGCAGAATCCATCCACAAGCTCCCTTTATTAGATCCCAAAGAACTAAAAAATGAAGCCCAAAATGATATCACATCTTATGTTCATCTTGGGTGTATAAGGGTAGGAATATCTTGCTTAATCCACAGAGGGTTGAATACTTTTGTCTTGGCCACAATCAGAGATATGGCACATAATAAATACATTGACT
This sequence comes from Pinus albicaulis, assembly GCA_034641835.2. NCBI lineage: Eukaryota > Viridiplantae > Streptophyta > Pinopsida > Pinales > Pinaceae > Pinus > Pinus albicaulis. The sequence continues at coordinate 563,846,524 of CM076581.1, forward strand.
CCCTGTTTGGTGGGATTTTTGATCCCCTTCAAATGACTTAGTTTCATTTGACTGTTATCTAAAGTTTTATGTATACGTATTTGATGAAAACATCAAAGATATTTTACAATTGCAAATCAAATCTTTCAGGTTTGACATGTAGAGGAAAAGGACAAATATTTATATACATACAAGGGGTTGGTTTTATCACACAAATACACTTTATCCTACAGTTCTACATTCCCCCAGCCAGGATTCTAAGTCAAGTGTTGCAGTTATTACAGATTCAAATAGAACACCAAATGATAAAGTGGGAATAGTCGAGTTTTCCAAGGAATTGGATGGTTGATATACCAAGAATTCCCATAATTCAGAGTATAAATTCTGCTCAAATAAAAGAATATTATTTCTCTGTTATCTTATCCTATCCAAAATGCTCTACCATTCCCAGAAGAAATATAGACATAGACGTAGAAGAATATAAAATCTCACAACCCATTTCTTGTAAATCATCCACAACAGATTCATCATCCATCTGTACATTTTTTTTCCATACTGAGTTGTTTGAACTTGCTAAAGTATTAAAATTTTCTAAATTAGTAGTTAAATGTCCTTCCTGCCAATCATTGGTTAATTTACAATATCTTGTACATATTAGCACTCATGAGAACCACAACCCAAGAATGGGAGAAGCACCATCTGCCATGTTGAAACATTCTTGTCCAAATCCCAAATGCAGTGATATCTCATTCCCCCATGATATTATCTTAGTTATTCATGAACTTCCATCTCTTAAAAATCAAGACCCAAGGCTGATAGAATTTTTTAGGAAAATGAGACCGACCAGTATGCCAAGGTATGGAATTAGATACTTAGAACAAATGGATGAGTTAATTGCATCTTGCAAATTCAAAATTCTTGTTCAGAACGACTGCAAAAAACCAGCAAAGCTCGAAATGAATAAACTTTTTTCTCTTATGGAAGGCTGCCAAAAATATCAAGTGTATACAGACTGGATGAAGATAATGTTAAATTGGTATTTATTTACTCATCCAGACATAAAATAATTTCACATATCTACATCCTTAGAAGAAAAGCAGAATATTTCATTATCTCAGAAATGTTATATGGATCAAAATAATGAATGGATTTCCTTCTACGAATGGATGAAAATAAAGGATAACATGGATGTACATATGATGTCTGCAGAATCTTCATCTAGCTCTTCTAAGAATCAATGGACAACCACAAATGGCACACAAATTGAATCTGCCATTGTTTTTCCTCCATAGAGAGGAATCACTCTTGAGGATATAGGAAAGGTTGCTAAAGCATTAACTTTAGTTTTGAAAGATGATTCTACTATAGGGACTGAGGGAATAATATAGAAGATAAATGAGAAATTAAACTAGACTAATACTTCTTTAAAAGGTCTAGCAATACATACATCTACATCCAGTGCACAAAAACACCAAGTAGACACTCTTTAGGCATTTGTAAATAGTGTCAATAAAAGTTTGAATGAATTTCAATTTTCTATAACTATTATAAAAGGTTTTTTCAAATAAGGATATAATGAAGCAAAGACATTATCAGAAAAAAATAAAATAAAAGGAAAACCATTTTGAAGAAATGGGAAATGAAGTTCATAACGGTTTATCTCAAACCATGAAAATATTGATGGTCTTTCCTCTGAGTTTGAAAAAATGTCTTTGAAAAAAAAAGACAAAGAAATTTCTTCTTCATTACTATTCATCCATCCTGTATGTTCTCTTTATAAATTGGTAGATAAATTTCCTATTTTGTTTCGAAAAGAAAAAATAGAAAAACCAGATTCATCATCTGAATCCAATCTCCTACTAGTAAATGAACCACTTTCCATCCAATACTCTAGATACCCTCCATATTATCTAAGTGGTAAGGGAAAGTTGCCTAAGACTCAATTTGTTTTTACAGATGCCCATAAGGAATGGAATATTGACCACCTAAACTCGGAAAAAATAATACAAGTGATAGATCAAATGTTTACTGAGTATAATTTAATGTGTATGAGAGGAAAAAGTGAGGTAGAATCATGTAAGACACTAATTAAGTGCTTTACTGGTACCCTTCTAAGATGTTGGGAAGGAGAATCTTCCCCACAACTTGTAGATAAAATGGTAGAGCATATAGTAAATGATGAAGTTGGTGATATTGTACATAATGTAGGCATGATCGAAGCATTGACATATTTCATTCTTGATCACTGGTGCGGTGCCAAAACAGGGATTTCTGACAAAAAATTCCTTAGTGTTAATGAATCTTAAATGAAAAACAATGTCAAAATATGAATATTTCCATAAATATCAGGTCCAAATAATACATGAAGTAAGAGACAGTAAAAATATCTTATGGAAACATGTTTATCTTGTAGCTCTTACTTCAAATTTTGTAGATTATTTGAAAATACAAAAAAAATTCCAAAACCCCTATGAGTCCTACAACTGGGGGGGAATATATGGTATTATAACTAAGGCCCTAGTAGGAATCTGCACAAATACAAAGGTAAACATTTCAATACAAAAATTATCAAGGATACATGATAGCAGATCTATATTCAATAAATATGGCCTATCTTTAGATGACCCAACTGTACAAAGGAAAAGAGTGAAAAAGGCCATGAAAAAAATTTCTACAAGGAAAAACTACTCTGCAAGATCTCAAAGGTCAAACAGAACAAAGGGATAGTACAAAATAATACCTATATCCCATTACTATGGCCCACAATATATCCATTTGGGAACACACAAGTAAGAATCCTTGAACAAAATTACTTTCCGGTTATGTGGAAAACAGGGTCATACCTCTAATAAATCCCCACAAGGATAAGAAGCTAAGATACACAAAGGAAAAAGGTCCCAAAAATTTGCTAAAGAATATCAACTAGACAAACGCAAGAGATATTAAGGAAAATCACTAATTTCACTCCAGTCCTATAAATGTGGATCCAAATTCAACAAAATAGAAAATTGTCCAAATATTCGTATTAAAGAAGAAATACATGTTATGGGATAAAATTGATGTGATTATGTTGAGACTTCGAGTTTTGGTCTTCATGACTCAAAATATTCAAAAGATTATGATGCAGTATTTGTGGTTGACCATTGTAAATGTACAGATTCAGATAATTGCCATTGCAGCAGTTTCAAGTCAGATTATGAATATATCTCTAAAGAGGAGCCAGATCTATAATAGAAACTAAAAATATGCATGGCTCACATTTATGATGATGAAGAAGCATAAGCCTTAGCCAGAATAAAAATTATTCCTGAAGGTGAAATGAAGGAAAAATTGATGGATACATTTTTACAAACCATGCTAAAAAATCAAGGCTCTACATCAGCGTATCCTAGAAAAGGTACTGCATCAAAAATACCTATTTGTTGATGCTTATTATGAGAAAAATATGAAGTCATTCCAAAGATTACACTGACAATACAAGAAAATAATTCTTACTATAAATGAATTTAGTCAATAGATAAGAAATCTAAAAAAGAAATGAGTGAAATCAAAGCTTGTGTCTCTAAACTAGAAAGAGCTAAAATGAAAGATGAAGAAATCTTAGAACATAAACCCTTTTTCATAAATAATTAAAACATATAAATATATGAATTTATACCATATTACTACTCAGGGCTAAATAACATGAAAATTTTGGTAGTACAACATCAGCAATATCATGTTATGTTACATTCAAAATTCATGGAGAAGTCTTTACCATAAAAACTTTGATAGACATTACGGAAGATATAAATGTACTGAATACAAATTCAATCCGCAAAAAATATTTGGCAAAGGCAAGAAGAGAAGTCATTGGGTTAGGAACACAAGATTATAACTTTCAATATGAAGTTCCTAAAGCCATTATTTGTCTAGAAAGTTATTGAATTAATGTCAAATTTATAGTAAGAAGTATCTCAGTAGATTGCACCCTGGGAAATCCACCCAATTGTCAGGAAACCTCAACTCTTCCAACTTTATCATTTGGTTTTCTATTTTATGATTTTGGGCATCTGAAATAACTACAACACTTAACTTAGAATCCTGGCTGGGGGAATGTAGAACTGTGGGATAATGTGTATTTGTGTGACAAAAACAACCCCTTCTATGTATAGAAATATTTATCCTTTTCCTCTTCATGTCAAACCCGGAAGGTTTGATCTAAAATTGTAAAATATCTTTGATGTGTTCATCAAAGACGTATACAGAAAAGTTTGGATAATAGTCAAACCAAACTTGACCATTTGAAAGTGGAGCAACAATCGCGCCAAGAAGGGAGTCAGTGTATTTATTAGGTGTCATATCTTTGATTTTGGCCAAGGAAAAATTATTCAACCCTCTGTGGGTTAAGGAAGATATTCCTACCCTTATACACCATGGAACGTTTTAGGGGCTAATATTCGTAGGTGGGCTAATTTTCTATACTTTTTCCAAAAACATTATTCGCCAATTTCCATTTTTCTAAAAATAATTCACCCAAGTTTTATAGTATAGAATTATTTTACCTTAAAAATTGCCAGGATATTATATAGACTAATATATTATAATCAAAATTTTAGATATTTTTACAAAAATATCATCAAACATTTTACAATTGTTTTTTATAGATTACCAAGATTCGCCAAGGTTTCTAAACTTTCAAATAGATATCCATCCTTAAAATTTTCCTTCTTATACACCCAAGATGAACATAAGATGTGTTATTCTTTTGGGATTTATTTTGTAGTTCTTTGGGATCTAATAAAGTGATCGTCTAGATGGATTCTGAATTTTCTTGAATTTGGCTAACACATTTGTTGACAAAAACTTTAGTAATAGGTTTTAAATAGAACATATATAGATCAGAATAGATTTAAGAAGGAATGATTGATGGAAGTTTCCAACATGAAGAGGGTTTATTTTCAACAATCACTAATTCAACAATATTTATTATAGAATAAGAGGCTCTATCAAAAATATTTTGTATATGAAGATCCTAATTCTTTTGTTCCTTTTATTGGAATTCACGGAAAGATACATATTTCCTTCCAGCTTCCATTTTAAATGAGAAGAAAGTTTTTCCAAATTATTCTATGATCCAGACATTATAGACTCTAATAGCATTTTGGCACTCATGAGAACCACATCCCAAGAAAGGCAGAAGCACCATCTGCCATGCTGAAAAATTCCTGTCCAAATCCCAAATGCAGTGATATCTCATTCCCCCATGATATTATCTTAGTTATCCATAAACTTCCATCTATTTAAAATAAAGACCTAAGGCTGACATAATTTTTTAGCAAAATGAGACCTTTTGTTATGCCAAGATATGGACTTGGATACTTAGAAAAAATGGATGAGTTAATTCCATCATGTAGATTCAAAATTATTGTTCCGAACGATTGAAAAAAACCATCAAAGCTCGTAATGTATACATTTGTTTCTCTTATGGAAGGTTGCCCAAAATATAAGGTGGATACAAACTAGATGAAGAGAATGCTAAATTGGGATTTATTTACTCATCCAGACACAAAATAATTTAACATCTCTACATCCTTAGAAGAAAAGAAGAATATTTCATTACCCTGGAAAGATTATATGGACCAAAATAATGAATGTATTTCCTTCTATGAATGGAAGAAAATAAAGGATAACATTGATGTACAAATGATGTCTACAGAATCTTAATCTACCTCTTCTAAGCATCAGTGGACAACCACAGATGGCACACAAATTGAATCTCCCAATGTTTTTCCTCCATATAGAGGAATCACTCTTGAAGACACAGGAAAGTTTGCTAAAGCAGTACCTTTAGTTCTAAAATATGTTTCTACCATAGGGACCGAGGGAAGAATACAGAAGATCAATGAATAAGTAAACTGGACTAATATTGCTTTAAAAGGTCTAGCAATACATAAATCTATAACCAGTTCACAGAAAGACCAAGTAGACACTCACTAGGTATATGTAAATAGTGTTAATATAAGTTTGAAAGAATTTCAATTTTCTATATCTACTATAGAAGGATTTTTTAGAGAAGGATATAATGAAGCAAAGATATTATCTGAAAAAATGGAAAATTAAATTGAAGAAACGGGAAATGAAGTTCATAGAGGGTTTATCTCAACCCATGAAAATATTGATGACCTTTCCTTTTAGTTTGAAATATTTTCTTTGACAAAAAAAGACAAAGAAATTATTTTGTCATTACTATATAGAAATATTGTACATTCTGTTCAAAAATCTATAAATAAGTTTTCGAGTTTGTTTCCAAAAGAAAAAATAGAAAAACCAGAGTCACCATTTCAATCCCATCTCCTACCAGTAAATGAACCACTTCCCAACTAATTCTCTAGATACCCTACATTTGATCTAAGTGGTAAGGGAAAGTTGCTTGAGACTCAAACATTTTTACAAATTTCCATAAGGAATGGAATATTGACAACCTGAGCTCAGGACAAATAAGACAAATGATATATCAAATAATTACCAAGTATAAGTTATTGTAAAGAGGAAAAAGTGAGGTAGAAGCATGTAAGACACTAATTCAGTGTTTTACTCGTACCCTTATGAGATGGTGGGAAGCATAATCTTCCCCAACACTTATATATAAAATGGAAAAGGAGAATGTAAAAGATGAAGATGGTGATATTGTACATAATGCAAATGGAAGTCCACAAAGAAACATGATCGTAGCATTGACATATTTAATTCTTCAGCACTGGTGCAGTGCCGAAACATATATTTCTGAAAAGCATTCCTTAGTGTTAATGAGTCTTAAATGAAAAATAATGTCATGGTATGAATATTTCCATAGAGATTGGGTCCAAAGAATCTATGAAGTAAGAGATAATAAAAATCTATTATGGAAACATGTTTATCTTACAACTCTTCCTTCAAAGTTTGTATATTATTTGATAATAAAAAAAAAATTCCAGAACCTCTATGAGTCATACACCTGGGGAGAATATACTACATTATAACTAAGGCCCTAATAGACCTCTACACAAATATGAAGGTAAACAAGGCAATACAAAAACTATTAAGGCAACCTGATAGCATATCTATATGCAATAAATATGGCATATCTCTATATGACCCCGTTGTACAAAGTAAAAGAGTGAAAAAGGCCATGAAAAAAATTTCCACAAGGAAAAACTACTCTGCAAGACCTCAAAGGTAAAAAAAAACGAAGGGATATTACAAAAGAATCCTTAGATCCTATGACTATGGCCCACAAGATATCCATCTGGGAACACAAAAACAAGAATCCTGAAACAAAGTACTTGTTGGTTATGTGGAAAACAGGGCCACACCTTTAATAAATTCCCACAAGGAGAAAAATATAGGCTCCACAAAGGAAAAAAGTACTAAGAATTGTCTAAAGAATATCAACAAGAAAAGCAGAGGAGATAAGAATGAAAATAACTAATTTCACTCTAGTGCTATAAATGTGGATCTAAATTCCACAAAACATAAAATTTTCCTAATATTTGTGTGACACTAGGAGGCAATTCCTCAATGCTAATTATTTTTTTGCATTAAGATTTATCATGGATATATACATGGAGGGGGAGACTCTTGGGATTCACATCCCAGTGTATGTTCATATTCTTATTGTCCTTATTTTCTATTTACATTAATTTGCATGAATTTTCTAATCTAAAATATTGGGTGTCAACATTACCCCCCTTAATATGAAGGGATGTTGGTGAGTCCAAGCATCATTCTGAATCTTTCGAACTTTTATCTTCCAAGCGCTTTGGTGAATATGTTTGCAATCATCTCATTTTGGGAACAATGGCATAGAAGGATTATCTTGGCCTCAACGTGATGTCGAATCAGATGGTATTTTTTATTGATGTTCCTCGTTTGATCATGGAACTTTGGCTATTTGGCCAAATTTATTGCATAAGTGTTTTCAATCGTGAGAGGAGTTGAATGCATTTCATTCTCCTACAAATCTTTCAGAAATTTCTTGAGCCACACAATTTCATTTTTTGCTTTAGCTGCAGCCACATATTTTGCATCACTTGTGGAATCTGATGGAACTGATTGTTTGTGGGATATCCAAGAGAGAACTCCTGATCCAAGACTCATAGCATAACCTAAAGTAGATACCTCAGTTTCTTTGTCTTCATCGAAATCTTAATCAAAGTATAAAATCAAGTTGAAGTCTCCCACCTGTGTATACTTGAGTCCAAAGTCTTGATTTCCCTTCAAGTACTTTAGAAATATTTTTGTCGTAGACCAATGTCCCTCACAAGGCTTTTGCATAAACCCGGAGAGGTTTCCAACAACAAATTAAATGTCTAGTCTCGTAATAGTCAAGTAGTTGAGACTTCCTACAAGTTTTCTATATTTGTTTCATCCTCAAATTATTTTCCTTCGATGGATGTGAGCTTCAAGTTCTGTTCCATTGGAGTAGTCAAAGGATTGCGCTTAGCCACGCTTAACATGTTTAAGAGATCTCCAATGTACTTCTTATGAGAGAGGAATATGAAATTTGTGTGTTGAGTTACTTCATTACCAACATAGTAGTGAACATGGCCCAAGTCAATCATTTCAAAACCTTCCCTCAATTCCTTATTTATGGATGCAATGTAGCTATCATTGTTTTGTGCCATCACAAGATAATCTTCATACACCACAAGATATACAATTGTTTCTCCAACTTTCTTGACAAACAATGTTGCATCATCAATATCATAATGTTTAAGGTTGAGTTTCAAAAGATGCTCAGTTAGTTCTCATACTAGGCTCACAATGCTTGCTTTAGGCCATAAAAAGTTTGAATACTTTTTGTTCTTGACCCTTCACAAAAATTCCTTCTGGCTGGGACATAAAAACATTCTATTTTAGATATCCATTCAAGAAAACGGGTTTTGCATCCATTTGATGGACTTTCCAACCATTTTGAGTTGTCAAGGCAAAGAGTGTCCGGATGGTAAACCATTTTGTTGTGGGGAAAAAAGTATCCTCATAATCAACCCATTCCTTTTGTGCAAAAATGTTTTCCACAAGCCTTTCTTTGTGCTTGTCAAGTGAGCCATCTCGTTTATACTTGTTCTTGTAGACCCACTTGCAGCCAATTTTTTTGGTTCCCAATGGAGGATCAACTAGCTTCCAGATGTCATTCTTTATCAATGCATCGTATTCCTTTTGCATTAATTCTTTCCATTTATCAAGATAAGCGACTTCTTTGAAGGAAGTTGGTTCAAAATCTGTAGACAGATTCAGTTCATGATCACAAGAAACATCCATATCAACAATTGAATTAGAATCATCTACATAATGTTGTGAAACCAGCTCCAAAAATAGAATAAAAGATATATCAACGCCTTATAAATAAGCCAATTTGATGGGGCAACCTCCAATACATTACATGAATGAACAATTCTTGGATGATACAAATTACAAAACCTCCTTTCTATATATAGGAGTCCATGGGGCCACAATGTAATCCTATTCGGGCCAGAACGTAATCCTAGCCAACCTAACAATAATAATTTAAGGGCACAATAATAACAATATGGGGGTTACAGGGGTATAATAATAAAAATAAGGGGGTTACACTAACAACAATAAGGGACTATACTAGTAATATAGGGACCTAACATGCCCCTCTCCTTCAAAAAAGTATTGTCCTCAATGCTTGAGTAGCTTTGGGTGCTTCTGTATAAAATTCTCATCCTCCCATGTAGAATCTTCAGTGGGTAAGTTCTTCCACTTGATGAGATACTCTGAAATTGATCGATTCCGTAGTTGTCGAGTTCTTGTTTCCATGACTTCTTCAAGTTCCAATATGATTTTTCCTTCCTCATCAAGTTCTGGAAATATTGTTTAAACTGGAATATTTTCACCTATAACCTTCTTTAAGCATGAAACATGGAAAACTGGATGTACTCGCGAAGAAGCAGGAAGCTCCAATTTGTATGCCATAGTACCAATCTTCTGCAACACCTTGTAAGGACCATAGTACTTTGGCGATAATTTATTATCCTTCTTTGCTTGCTTGAGGGACATTTGTTTGTATGGTTGTAGCCGTAAAAATACCCAATGTCCTACATCAAAACTTCTCTCGCTACGATGTTGATCTGCCTGTTGTTTCATTCGATTTTGTGCCAAATTCAGGTTATCCTTTAAGAGTTGGAGAACTTCTTGCCGATGCTCGATGTGATCTTCCACTGCTTGAACCTTCGAATTTTCCCTTAAAGATGATGTGATGGATGGTGGATGATATCCATAAAGTGCCATAAATAGGGTCATTTTTGCTGCAGTATGGAAGGAAGTGTTATACCACCATTCAGCAAGAGGTAACCACTTGACCCATTGTATTTGTTTATCAGATACAAAACAACGAAGATATCCTTCCAAACATTTATTTACTATCTCAGTTTGACCATCGGATTGAGGATGATAAGATGAGCTATGAGCTAATTGAGTACCCAAACAAGAAAATAGCTCTGTCCAAAAATTTCCAGTAAAAATGGGATCTCTATCGCTCACAATAACCCTTGGGTTTCCATGTAGCTTTTGAATTGTGTCCATAAATGTAGTAGCAACTGTACTTGCTTTAAATGGATGAGATAATGCACAAAAGTGTGCATACTTTGTAAGTCTGTCAACTACCACCATGATGACACTCTTTCCTTCAGACTTGGGTAAACTTGTGATAAAATCCATTGAAATATCCTCCCAACATTGACTTGGAATGGATAAAGGTTGTAGAAGACCCGGGGTATTAATTGTCTCAACTTTATTCTACTGGCAAACCAAACATTCTGCCACAAACTTTTGAATATTAGATTTAAGGCCATCCCAAAAAAATTCTTTTTTCACCCTGTGGTAAGTTCTTAAAAATCTTGAGTGTCCTCCTAGAGGAGAAGTGTGCAATTCCAAAGAATATTTTGTTTTAGTTGGGAATTCTGACAAAGATATAAGCGATCTTTGTACCATAAGGAATCATTTTTCCAACTAAATGTATCAGATGTACTAGGATCTTGCTACAAATTTTGAATGAGTGTCCACACTTCTTCATCCTTCTTCCATTCATCCCTTGGTTCGGTTATCCAATCTAGATGGATAATAGATATGGCACAAAGCAATGCTTCCACCTCTTCATTCTTTCTTGAGAGTGCATCTGCAACAACATTTAGCTTCCCTTTTTTGTAGATTATTTCAAAGTCATAACCCAACATCTTTGTGACCCATTTTTTCTGCTCTTATGAAGATAATCTTTGTTCCAAAAAGTGTTTAAGGCTATCATATTGATCAGTTTTTACCTTGAAGTGTCTTCCCATTAGGTAAGTTCGCCATTTATTTAGTGCATGCAATATTGCTAACATTTCCTTCTCGTAAATAGCTTTCTGTAAATACTTTCCTTTGATTAGACAACTTTCAAAAGCAATGGGTCTTCATTCTTTCATTAAAACAGCACCAATTCCATTTCCTGAGGCATCACATTCCACAATAAAGGTTTTTGTGAAATCTGGCGTAGCTAAGACCGGTGCTATGCACATTGTTTCTTTAAGATGTTCAAAGGCCTTAGTTGCTTCAAGAGTCGATGAAAATACATCTTTCTTCAATAATGTTGTTAGAGGTGCTGTTATTCTCCCATAGTTCTTAACAAACTTGTGATAATACCCTGTTAACCCAAGAATTCCTCGCAACTGCTTTATGGTTGTGGGGACTTTCCATTCCTTAATGGCTTTAATTTTTTTAGGGTCTACCTTAACACCCTCATGAGATACATTGTGACCCAGATATTCCACCTCTTGTACTCCAAAGAAACATTTGGATTTTTTTGCATATAATTGTTTCTCCTGCAATAGTTTGAGCACCCTGTCAACCTGTTGAACATGATCCTTCCAAGAACTGCTGTAGATTAGTATATCATCAAAAAATACTAGCACAAATTTTCTAAGGAAGGGTTTGAAAATGGAATTCATCAACCCTTGAAATGTAAAAGGTTCATTGGTAAGGCCAAAAGGCATGACCAAAAATTCATAATGACCCTCATGAGTTCGAAATGTTGTTTTCGGAATATCTTTAGTCTTCATTCTAATTTGATGATATCCTGAACGAATATCCAGCTTGGTAAAATAAATTTCTCCATGTAATTCATCCAATAATTCATCAATAACAGGAATAGGAAATTTGTCTTTAATGGTGAGCTTATTGAGCTCCCTATAATATGGACACATGCGCCATGGTCCATCCTTCTTATGTACCAATACTACAGGAGCAAAGAAAGAACTTTGACTAAGTTGAATTATACCAGCCTCTAATATTTCTGCAATCATACGTTCAATTTCGCTCTTTTGGACATAAGGATATCTATAAGGCCTGATGTTTGGAGGAAGACTTTCTAGAATCAAATGAATAGCATGAATCAATAGGTGGGAGTCCTTTGGGAGTTTCAAACACCATGGAATGATTGTCCAAGACTTTTTGGAGATCTGAAGAAATAGATGATTTTGATGTTGGAACTTCTAGTGAGCATAATTGTGCAATTACGCCTCATTGTTCTTTCTTTAGAAGCTTTTTCATGACATTATAGCTTATTATCTTTCTAGGCTTCCCTGCAATACCCCGTAATTCGACTTCCTTTCCTTCTAAAAAAATTTTCAAGAAAAGTTCTTGAAAATTAAAAGCTACCATCCCCAAATATTGTAACCATTGTACTCCTAGTACAACATCAGCACCTCCCATAGGAATGGAAAGCATTGGACTATTCAATACATATTCCCCCATGGTTAGCTTGATATTATGGCATTTTCTAGTGCAATTTATAGTTCCTCCATTTGCAACCATCACTTGACATTCTGGTGCTAGGTATAGGAAACAATTCAATTTCTTGGCTACCTTACAATGAATAAAATTATGGGTACTACCTGAATCAATCAACACTATTACCTTTTTCTTCTTGATATGTACTTCTATATTGAGAGTTTGAGGAGTGGTAATTCCTGCCAATGCATTACACGATATGGTCGGACACATTTCTTCCTCTTCTAGGGTTGGTTCGAGGTGTATACCCTCTTATTTTGAAGATTATTGTTCATTTTCTTCTTCCTCTTCACAATCTATGTAAAATAATTTCTTCTCAACACACTTATGACCTTTAGTATATTTGCTATCACAACTGTAGCAAAGCCATTTTTCTCTTTTTTCTTCCAATTGTTATGGTGTCAACCATGTAGGTTGTGAAAATCTAGGAGTAGCAACACTTTCCTCTTTATAAAAGTGAGTGGTAGGCTTCCTTGTCGCCATAATTTTACATTCAATTTTTTTGGCCAACCTGAATGCCTTCTCCAATGAATCAAGTTCCAAAATACGAACTTCATGTTGGATGTTATCCTTTAAAGTACCTAGGAAGAGATCAATCCTGTGTTCCTCTAAAATATCATTTACCCTTATATTCAATTTTTGGAAGTCCTCAATGTGCTCCCCCACTGAACCCTTTTATTTGAGATTTATCAATTGGATAAAGAAGGTGTTGCTCTTTGTATCCTCATAATGTGCTATCATTTCCTCCATAAAAATTTACCAAGTGACAACTTTTTTACGGGAGAAAAGCCATCGATACCATACAAATGTATTTTTTTCTAAATGTAAAGTTGCAATGGGTACCTTTTGTGTGTTTTGCACATTATTCAGATCAAAATATTGCTCCATCTATAGTATCCATATTACAGGATACTTTCCATCAAACTTCCTCATATCCATTTTTGGAATATGGTGGTTCTTCCCTCCAACATTAGAGTTTATGAAATCACGATTAACATTTATTTTGTGCTCATCATGAGTTTCCTCTACTATCTTTTCACCATTAGGAAAAATTTCTTGTATCAACTTTGCCAAACCTTCTATGTCTACTTTTAGATCATTCTTCATGTTTTCCATGTTGTCTTTCATTTTTTCATCGATCTTAGATTCCATGTCATCCATCTTAGCTTCCATGCCATCCATCTTAGATTCCAAACCATTCACCTTAGCTTCCACGCATTTCTTCAAACCATCCATCTTAGTTTCCACGCCTGTCTTCAAAATTTCCATTTCATTTTTTGTTGCTCTTTACGAGAGCGAAATTTTTTTCACTTGCTCTTCTAATTTTGATATGTCATGTTGCCATTCTTCATCTTCATGAGTCATAGTAGAGCCTTCTAAAGGCTTAATGGGTTTTGAATTATTTTTAGGGGCCATTTAGAATCTAATACTGATATCTATTCTACAATATGCCCTTGGAATCAATTCAACTTGATTCTTCAAACAAGACTTATGCAATTCGGAAAAAAAATACACACCTTTTACTTGCTTTTGAGGAGCTCGATATTGAAATTGAATTATCTATATAATTGCGAATCCTCAATATCTGAAATTCAGCCCTGTAGTAGCCCTATGAAGCTTCTTTAAAATGCCACAGTTCTGATCTAATTTGGCTTCTTCAAGGCGAATTTATGCCTAATCTCCCACAATGACCCAATTATGGACTCGTTCAGTAGAGCGAACTTGTACGAATTGCCACGTGTCACTGTTTCCTCCTTTGGCTCTGAAATTCATAGATAAAAAACTACAGTACGTGCAATTGTGGCCACTTTTTACAGAGAACTATAAATATTTTTCGACAGTCACCTCTTTGAGATGAAATTTAGAAGCCTAAAAAATCCCTAACTTCCACAGATCATATCTCCGAAACTATTACAAACCAAGATCTGAAATTTTGTGACGTTTTTCTTCAGGATTTTGGTTTCATACCTAAAACTTCCAGCTTCTGAACCTTCGTAGAAAAAACGTTATAACGAAAATTCCATGATGACTTATTTAGGTTAAATTCAGGAGCCTGCAAACTGACCTAAATTCCACAGATTATATGTCTGAAAATATTACGAACCAAGATCTGAAATTTTGCGATGATGTTCCTCAAGATTTTTGCTTTGCACACTAATAATTTCAGCTTCTGAACCTTCGTAGAAAAATAGTTATAGTGAAAATTTCATGATGACCTGTTTGGAGCAGCAAAACACTAGGATCCAAAGCTCTGATACCAAATGTTGTGAAACCAGCTCCAAAAATAGAAGAAAAGAGATATCAACACCTTATAAATAATCCACTTCGAGGGGGAAACCTCCAATACATTACATGAATGAATAATTCTTGGATGATACAAATTACAAAACCTCCTTTCTATAGATAGGAGTCCATGGGGCCACAATGTAATCCTAGTGGTGCCATAATGTAATCCTAGCCGACCTAACAATAATAACAATATGGGGGTTACAGGGGTACAATAATAATAATAAGGGGGTTACACTAACAACAATAAGGGACTATACTAGTAATATAGGGACCTAACACATAACCTCGATTTTTCCTAGTTGTGCTTCTTCTTCCTATATTTCCAACCTCATCAAGACGAACACTTTCATGTGTCTTTGTCGGCCATTTTAGAGGACCTTTCTGAGATGGCCCAGGCTGCCTAGTTGATTGAGTTAGGGCTGAATCAAGATTTAGACTCCCAATTATGTCAATCACATCACTCAAAGTCTCATCAGTGGTTGGAGCTTCATGTGGGGAAGAGAGCGCTTCAGAATAAGATTCCACATATTGATCCAATATAGGAATCCCCCTTCAAGATGTGGAATCTGATTATCAAATTCTTGAAATGAATTTGCATGTGTGAATCTATCCAAGTGATCAAGTTTTTGCTCAACAACATCGTCAGCCTTGGAATATTCAAGAAATATCACATCTCTAGATGCTACAAACTTCTTATTAACTTCACCATAGAGACAATATGCTTTGAAGGTTATTGAGTACCCCAAGAATATACATGTACGAATACTTGCAAGAAGTTTGTTTCTTTGTTCCTTTGGTATCAAGGAATAACAGGTGGAACCAAATACCTTGAGATTCTTTACCGAAGGAATGTGGCCGTACTGCATTTCAAAAGGAGGCTTGTTTCTAATAGCATTAGATGGACACTTATTCTTTATATACACGGCACATAGAACTACATTAGCCCAAAATATCAGTTTAACATTCTTGAAAAACATCATGGAACGTACCATATCTAAGATTTCCCTGTTCATTCTTTCATCTACTCCGTTATGTTGGGAAATATAAGGCACAATTGTTTGATGTTTGAACTTGTGTCGGCGAAGATATTTTTCAAAGACATTTGAATTTTTCCCTTTTCCATTATTAGTGTTAATAGAGCCAATATGAGATTGTGGATCATTTTCAATCCATGCATGAAAGTTATTGAATCTTTGAAATGGCAGCATATTTGTTCTTCAATAAATAAACCCAACACATTTTGTTGTAGTCATTAATAAATGTAATCATATATTTATTACCATTTGCAGAAGGAACGGGCATTAGGCCACATAAATCTGAATGAATGAGTTCAATTTTTGTATGTGCTCCAGAATGTGAATCATGAAAACACTGTTTTCTATACTTTCCTAGAATATAAACATCACATTGCTTAAGTTTCCTATGAATTGTAGGAAAACTAGTAACACCATTTTTATTCAACAAACGAACATTATCATAGTTCAAGTGTCCAAATCTAGAATTCCATAAAATAATTAATGGGAATGTACCTTCATCATAGTGATAATTCTATGCAAAGTTTTGTGCAGGAGCAGAGGTACCTCGCTGCTTAAGAAGTCTTTCTTCTTCTTTCTCGATCATGACAAGTGAGTGATCTAATGCTTTTATGACCTCGAATTTGCCATCAAATATATAAATGGAGTGTCATTGCTATCATATATGGAAAAAAGACATAAATTTTCTCCTCGACTATGGGAGGTATAGAACATCATGTAGAAGAAAGTCTAGAAGACTAAGCAATTTGAGCCTAATGGTGCGAAGACTTGATACCTTGATTTTTTACTTATCTTCAAAATATACTGCTCCATCAACATTGTTAGTGAATTATTCCAAAAAATATCTCCTAAAATTTATGTGGCAAGTTGCTCCGGAATCCAGCAACCAATAATATTTCCATGAAGCAAATAAAGCATTGAACAAGTCTTCATTTACTCGAATATTGCAATGTGCCACAACATAGTGAGAATATTTGGGTGCTTTAACTTTTCCTTTGTCATTGGTTTTACCATTGGCTTCATTTATTTCTTGCTCAATTTTGTCCCAAGGAAGCTTACATGTGGATGCATCATGTCCATATCTATTGCAATGTATGAAATGAAGATCAAACTTTTCTCCATGGAACTGTTTGCCCTCCCTTCCTTTAAAATTCCTTCTTCCCCTTCCTCTAGAAGTATCTTATGGGTGAAAATGTGAAGCTGGGTTACACTTTTGTGAGAATCGGGGGCGAAATTTTTTTTCCTCAATAGTTCGGTCGAACTTTCTCAAAAATTCGGCCAAACTTTTGAGAAATTTCGGCCGAACTCGTTCTTCCATTTAGATTGACGGCGTGGGCAAACAGATTTTTGGCTGGAGATGGGAAAATCAGCAACAAAATTTTGGCCGAACTTTTAGTTGGGCCGGACTATTAGTTCAGTCGAACTTTTAAAACAGTTTGGCCGAACTCATATTTTATAAATATATCGCCCGTGAACTATTTCCGGTTTGACATATTTTTCAGCGTTACTGTGTTCATTTATCTTTTTCACGCGTTACTGTGTTCATTTATCTTTTTTCGCATGTTACTGTGTTTAGTTATATTTTTCGCGCGTTACTGTGTTCATTTTCTGTTGCGCTGCTGCTACTCTGTTATGTTGTTGAATTGCTGCTCTGTTGCTACTCTAAGGTACGCCGCGACAACATTAAGCGAATTTATAGGTAAGTAATCATCCAGTTTCTAAAGTGTAGGTATCACTCTGCAATGTTTTTAAAGCATATGTTTATTCAAAGCGAATGGAAATGTGTATCTTGAATATCTAGCCTAGTTATGTATTTGGTATGATATATGTTTTTTCTTATAGTGAAACACTACACCTATTAAAATAATGGTCACAGGTTTCATAACAGTACAAGAGATATAAGGAATAGATGTGTATTAAGGCCTATGTTCCCTATACTACAAATCACTGGTTACTCTTGGCATAAAATGATTACGAGATTACAGTGTGGCAATCAATCAAATAAGAAATATTATAATAAAAGCAATCAGATCGATGCTCTGTTTTGAAATCAGTCCTCATCAATGTCTTGGTCTCCTGAACACTATTGAATAGCTTCATATAATATCCATAAATGCTTTGTTTTGTAATCACTCCTCATCAATGTCTTGGTCTCCTAAACACTATTGATGTGTATTGAGGTCTATGTTCCCTATACTACGGATTACTGGTTACTCTTGGCATAAAATGATTACTAGATTACAGTGTGGCAATCAATCAAATAATAAATATTATATTAAAAGCAATCAGATCGATGCTCTGTTTTGAAATCACGTATATATATCTCCTCTTCTTGTTGTGTGTATCTAATCTTAAAGGTAAGTCAGGAGTACTCACCAGCAACTTAGGTAAGCATAGCGATAATCCAACAAGTCGTCTATCAAATAATGAATGGTAGTAAACACCAATTAATAGGTAGCCATTCCCATGGGCTTAGTCATATGCAGGTGTAATTAAATAGTCTTCAACAATCTTCGCATGCAGTAAGAATATATAGTTCTGTGCATGGTCTAGCAAGAAGCACCCGGGTACAGAGTGCTCTTCTTTGTATAGGTTTTAAATAATTTTAGATTCTATGTATCTTGAATATCTATCCTAGTTATGTAATTGGTATGATATATGTTTTTTTTTATAGTGAAACACTACACCATTATATATTACCAACTGAACTCTTGTAGTTTTTCATTGATATTTTCAGTCAAAAAAATCATAACACTTCAATTAAGAAGAGAAAAACAAGTTCGGATCTGAGTTGGACCTGTAGCTAGTTCTATGAAATTTCGGACCTGTAGCTGGTTCTATGAAATTTTGGACCTGTAGCTAGTTCTATGAAATTTTGGGCCTGCAACCAGTAACAGAACTTAGATATGCACCAGACCTTAGTTTTGTGGCTTGTTTTGTGGAATCTTGTTTCTATAACCAGGATCATATTCATTTTTCGGACCTGTTGAGGATGAATAGTTCTATGGAATTTTGGGTCTGCAACTAGTACTATACCTTACACCTGTAGCTAGTTCTATGAAATTTCAGGCCTGCAACCAGTAACAGAACTTAGATATGCACCAGACCTCATTTTTGTGGCTTGTTCTATGGAATCTTGTTTCTGTAACCAGGATCATATTTCAGACCATGAGGCAGATTTTTTAGTACACTCAACTCTCCTTAATCTTTCTCTTCAACCCACTTTCTAGGCATACCTTGAGCTTACATTAAGGCTCTAAAAAATATTATTTGGATGCAATTATTGGAGTTTACAAGTAAACTTTGATCAGTCCCTTAAGTGTATTGAAGAGTATGCTTTGAAAGAAGGATTGAAACAATCTCATTCATTATTTTTCAGACCTGTTGAGGATGAATAGTTCTCTGGAATTTTGGTTCTGCAACTAGTAATATACCTTGGACCTGTAGCTAGTTCTATGAAATTTTGGGGCTGCAACCAGTAACAGAACTTAGATATGCACCAGAACTCAGTTTTGTGGCTTATTATGTGGAATCTTGTTTCTGTAACCAAGATCATATTTCAGACCATGAGGCGGATTTTTTAGTACACTCAACTCTCCTTAATATTTCTCTTCAACCCACTTTCGAGGCATACCTTGAGCATACATTAAGACTCTCAAAAATATTATTTGGATGCAATTATTGGATTTTACAAGTAAACTAAATGATAATTCCCTGAAGTGTATTAAAGATTCCTTTTTGAAAGCAGGCTTGGAACAATCCTCTGAAATTTTTTGAAAGGAATTGTGGAAAATAACCTTGGCATGTGAAGTTGATAGACACTAAGAACAATATCATTTGGAGTAGTTGAATTACTATTGAAGGGAATATTGTTGAGCCCTAGTACAATCATCATTGGAGAAGAAAATTAGCATTCCTTGTGTGCACAATCATGATTAAAGATCTAGAAGACATAGTTGAATACCTAATGGAACAACCTATTGAAGAAAGTTTTGGTTTGTCTTGAAACATCACCAAAGCATTATTGAAGGATATTTGAAGTTTTCACCCTTGAATAGATGCCCCCTCATTTTCATTCTCTTTTATAATTCCCTGAACTATATTATTGAATTGTGTAGCGCATATATTAAGGAATTTTTTTTAAATCAAATATTTTAGTTTGAAATTTCTTATATACTTAGGTTTGTACTTCCCTAAATTTTTGAATGCAAAAATAATTCTGTGTATTCATTTTTTTTAGGTTTGCACTTTCCTGAATTTCTGAATGAAAATATAATTCTGTGTATTCATTTTTCTTAATTGTTTCTCTGCATTTTGTCCCTTTCTCCCATAAGTTCTCAATGTTCCTATACTTCTATTTTTTTATTTCTGCAAACATAAAACATAATTCTGTTTATCCATTTTTTTTAATTATTTATTATTTATGTGCTAGGAAATTTTATCAATTTGATAGATGTGTTATTGGATTGTTCAAATGATTTCGGTGCTATTAATATAATTTCTTTGTTTACTTCACTCTATTTCCATATTGCATACCATTGTTCTTAACCTCTTTTCTTCTTTTAAAACCACAAAACACAACCCATATATTTCAATAAAATAAATGGAATGGAATCTATATCTGATTAACCTTATTTTCCATGTTTTTTCCAAAAAACAATTTGCTAATTTCCATTTTTTCTAAAAATTATTAGCCTAAATAGTATAAATTATTTTTATCTTAAATTTGCCAAATTTTTAAATAGAGACTATACAAAATTATTAGTTTCTAAACTTCAAAATAAATTTCCAACCTTAAAATTTTCCTTGCTCTCATAGAAATTTGAACTTCCATAGGATTTCAGTACGTCGGTTGAGTGTTAACTTCTACAAGTTCTAAAGGCAGAGTCTGTAAAGAGCCAGGTAGCCTCTGGATCTCATCTTTTCTCAAAGGTGACATATCCAGTAAATTCCCCTATAGTCAATCTCTGTAACAAATCTAAATATAAGTTCTTCATTTTAGTAGATCCATAAAACACAACCACTTTAAGGAAAACTGTGTAGTCTCCTCTTATTGCATTTCTTCAAACATTGCAATGAACATTTTTCCCGTTGTATTTATCTCTGTATGTTTCTAATCTTTTACATACATTTTTTTTTCACAAACGTCATTGGATTCTGTGTTGTCTATGCAAACATGCAAAAACAAGAATATTTTCTTTTATCCAATGCAAACACATTTTTGGACAAATTCGTTTTAATTGAATGCAATTTTCGAGTCCATTTATTGTTTCAACGTCATTTCCAATTGATCTATCTACTTCTTCGATCCCAATATGCCAAGAAAACCTTTATATGGAAAATTCAAAAAAGAATGTAAATATGATATCAAAATACAATCAGAGATATTCAATCAGAGTTAGCCAAATTGTGATAAATGTACACTGTTTAAAGTTAGATATCCAATAAAAATTAAAATGAATTTACCTTCGCACTTCCCTTGATCGGTTAGTCTCATGGCTTAGAGCAGCGATGCACCATTGAACAACTTCTTTAGCGTCCACAGGTCAGCTTGCGGAGGGATTCATTTGATATCTTCGAAGTGCTCGTTTTATGCATGCCCCTGCACCGTCATGTTCTCCTTTTCCATGACCAGTCTCGAAGAAATTCCAACAATGTTTAATGCAGGTTTTCTTATGAAGACAACATAGCCAAAAGAATAATCGTGCAGATTTGAATTGACCAACACATCCATCTGACCATATCCAATGTTCATTGAATGTTATTCCCCGACTTTTCAAGGAATCATAAATCTTTCCAAAATAGTATTGTACAAAATATGTATCATGGTACGATCTTCACTGATATAAAAGTGATATTCTTTAATAACATGTCGATTTTCACTCGTGCTTTCTATATGATCGACGTTTTATTCAGTATGTCTATATAGAATATGGATGAGCATGGAGACTAGTCAGAATGATAGTATTCACTCTTAATTTCTTTTTGTGGAACAAATGTGTAGTTTTCTGCAAAATCAATTACTGACAAAATGGTCGCTGGTGGAAAAACTTCACGGGATTTTTTGAATTGCAAGTCTTGCCATCGAGCTCTATGGGAATGCTTGGTGTATTTAAAAATTTCTGCTCAAACTTTCTCAAAAATTCTATCACAAAAATTTATTCTTCTCGTAATTCAATTATTTTAGCACCATTTGCACCTTGAATCGAGGTATGGATATATTCATATCTCTTCCATTTCACTTTCATGTTGGCCAATGATTGATCATTTATATCAATATGATATTTGTTTTGAAATTTAGTCAAATTTCCACAATCATCGCATTTTTTTAACACCAACACATTTATTTTCGTAAAATAGATCATTTCTTTGTCTTTCACATAGAATTTGAGATATGAAATCATGGATAGTGGAAGGAGGAGGTGAATCCTTCCAAAATGTTCTACCAAAATTAAGGAATGTGTCATAATATAACTCAAATTCCACATGATAACGACAAAAACAAGTGTCGCGTACGGTGATAGGTTTTACATGCCATGGTTTTTGTTGAACAAAAGCACTAATTAACACATGAATTTCAAGATTCTCTTCTTTGAACTTATTGAACAACTCTGTCTGAGTGGTTTCCAAGAAATTTTTTCCATGTTCTTCGTACTATTTTCGTGCTATTCTTCTTCGCATCACATCCCTTGCATTTGGCGAAACACGTGAATTTTTCTTCCAATATTCATATATTATTTTTTAATATTTTCTCCAAGTCTACCTTTGTATGGTTGCCTACAAATAGCTCTCCAACAAGCGAGTTCATCATTTACATTTATTTGGAACCAAAATGTTTGATGTTTATGCAAAGTTTTTCGTGAGGTTCCTAATGCTCGTGCCATAGATTTTACCAAGCGATTCTCTTTAGTACTTGATGAAACCACTGCCATATGTATTGCTCTAAGTACAACTAAAACATTTTTCTGTCTAGATCTTCTAATTGAATTTATAGCACTATTTATATTTTGTATCACATTTTCCTTCTTCTTTTTTTATCTTTGGCTGATTTTTAAATACCCAATAAAGTCATAGCTTCTTTTAATTTCCTTAATGATAGGATACCTTTCAACATTTGGGCTTGAACTGTCTCATTTTCCTTATGAAGTACGTATTAAAAATGAGGTTAATACAATATCGTACATAATGGTCAGATTTTTTATCTCCATATGTGTGAGTGTCAACATTTTCTAACATCTCATCATCGACATTGATTTCATCTGTACATATTCGAATGAATAGTACATATAATAAGTTTACATATTCAATAAATAACTAAATTAATAAATATATGTATAATTTCAATAATACGTGCATGTGTTCAAAACACACACACACACACACACACACACAGATATATACATATGTTGTGATTCAATTTCTTTAGTTGAATTTCTTTCAACATTTTCAACATCTTCAATCATTGGCTCAATATCTGTTTCACTTTCTCTTTCAAAATTTTGTATCTCATCGTCAATGTTTTGAGGAATATCTCTATCTTTTTACATTGCAAAATGTTTTTTAAATTAGTTCATCAAATAAAAATTAAGCTTCACTTTTACACTAGGAAAATTTTAAAAATATCAAACTCGTAATATTTACATTTACATACATGCTTCAACTTCTATTTGAGGTTGATTGTCCCCTTCAATATTTGAGAGTGCGTCTATCTTTCTTTTGGGAGATTTTCTCGTCTCTTCTCTACGCTCCTCAGGGTCTATTTTTCGATCATATTTTCTCGTACAATTCCTTTGATTTACCATAATAATAGAGTATGAAGTTCAAAAAATTTCCTTAAAAAATTTAGACAAAAAATCAATTAAAAAAAACATCACAAAAGATTTAATTTTAAAAAAACTCATTTAAAAATTTTGCAAAAACTACATACTTCAATCCAAAACACTTACTTCAAAAAATCTGAGAAAACAATGTCTTATAAAAGTGAAACAAAGCTCAAAATATTTCCTTCGAAGTCCTACAAAAAAATTTCATTTAAAACGTTAGACAAAAACTCATTTAAAAAATCATTCTAAAAGATTTATTTCAACCCAAAACACGTACTCTAAAAAAATGTCACTTCAAAAAATGCCTCCAAAAAATGTTTATTGAAAATTAATTCCAACTTCTTAAAAAATTTCACTTTAAAAAATACTTCAAAAAAGCCTATAAAAAAATATAACTTAAAAAATACTTCCAAAAAATGTCCAAAAAATTTCCTTTGAATATTGAGCCTAAAAAGAGTCATATTCAAAATTAATCTCAAATCTATACCTTCGAAAAAAAATGATGCCCAAAAAACATCCAAAAAATATGTCACATACCTCCTTGAAAATTAAGCCCAAATCCATACTTTCAAAAAAAATGAAGCCCAAAAAAAATCCAAAAAATGTATCACATACCTCCAAGAAATGTCCTTTGAATGGTCCTCCAAGAAAATTCCTTAAATCCAATGTTCTTTGAATGTACCTCCAAGAAAAGTCCTAAAATCCAAAACAATCTAAAACCCAAAACAATTCTTTGCAAAATCAGACCAAGACACAAGAACTTTGTAAAAGTATTCTCTCTATGTGTAAGACACACAACTTCTTTAGAAGACTAAGGAGTTATCTTCTTCCCAAAATCCTTCTCTCTTCGAGCAAAATTCTTCTCAAGGGAGTCAAAGGTAATATTATTGAGGTTTCCACTTGCTTGAAATGACTCAAGATAATGTGAATAAGTGGGATATAGTGCCCTGAAATAAGCTATGAGAGGAATGTCTATTTCAACACCAGTGGTTTTTATATCATGCATAATGGATCTTATGATGCGAAAACAAGAGGTTCATCATTTTTCTATTCAAGACTTAACAATTTAATCATCAATTGGACAACTTCGAGTTCAGAGTGTGAATCATACAACTCCTTCAACTTCTTTAAGGTGTCAAAAGAATTTGAGAATGGTGAAATATGGTGATTCACCTCTTCAATTACAGATGTTGTAATCAAGGCATATGCCTTTTTGTTCTTATTTTCCCAAACAACAATCTCCTTATCTGAATTGGACTTTACAGGTGCATTATCTCCTTCTCCTTCACAAACTCCTCTCCAGAACTCATTGAAAATAAGAGTGTGTTTAATCTTCCTTGACCTTTCAGGATAGTTCTCTTTTCCAAAGATAACCACTCCAACAATTCATACCAACGAATGCATTAGAAATATGTGTAATGTAAAAAAATTGGACTTCTGGTGTCAAAAATGCACATCCGGTGGTAATTTATGTAAAAACAAATACTCTAACATATTTATATAAAAACAAAGGTATTATATGGGGAGGATGGTATATGGGAAAGCTTTATATGGGAAAGGAAGTATATGCGGGATAGTGTTTATGGGAGAGGGAGTATGCAACATATGATGGGAGGGTATATTATACATGTGTTATATGATGTCGGTTTGACTGTGAGCAGTGATAGTATATCATATTGATGCAGGAGCATCGGAACTAGCCAACAATGTGAAAAATCTGTTCACATGTTATGGCTTGACAGAGTGAATTTCATTTACTGTTGGTCAATTTTAGTATTACTATGGAAGTCAATTTCATAAATAGTTTATTATTATTGTAATAAGTGCAATTGCTTTACTTAGATTTAGTGATAAGATTGTTAAACAGGTGTGCACGAGAGTTAAATGATAGGAGATCTTATTTGGTAGAGTTTAAAAATAGAAGATATATTATCTATTTGTTAGAGGAATTAATGGAAGAAATATAGAAGAAAATGTAATAAGCGAGGAGATTCTTCGCAGAGAAAGGGGTGTGGTTTCGAGTGGAGCGAAAGCTCAGATTTGGAGAAGGATAGAGTGTGGTTTCAAGTGGAGCGAAAGCTCAGATTTGGAGAAGGATTGTATTTTCTGTGAAACATTGGCCTTTTGCAGCGAAAGGGAGCCAAAGGTCGATTTTTGTTTTCGTTTTATAAGTGTGAATTGTAATATGCACATCGTATAAAAAATCATTGTGAGTTTAAACTTTGTTATTCAGAGAATTTGATTGACGTGGATTTCCAATTTGTGTTTCTATTGAATTCTGCTTGAATTCGTGATAGCCTGGGTATGTTTTTGTTTTAAATTATAAGAATATCTGTGATTAAGGCAAATCGGGTGTGTTAAAATTAGTGCAGAAGGCAAAGTCTTAAACACAGTAAAACAGTCAAAAAGACTCTACAAATCTCTTTGAGCGGAATTAAATTAATTCACAATTCAATTTTGAATTGCATCGGATCAGAAAGTTCAAAGCGGCGTTGTGTAAATCGGTGATAGATCTATTAACATTCAGTTTGGAAATCTCCGATTCCGATTTGGATCGGATCGGAAGTTTGGAGCACTGGAAGTGAGAACACCTTGTAAAGATCCGATTGATGATCTCCGATAAATCGGATCGGAGCGACTAAATTGTCGAGAGTCGTGGCATTAAATTATGCGATTGCCAATTGTGATTGAATCGCGTCGGAAGCATTGTGAATATATATATATATATATATATATATATATATATATTATAACTGGGGTGATCGCCGATTGCGATGAATAAAGTTATATCGCTTCAGAATTGATATATATCAGTGTTTTTCGGAGTTGGAGTACCTTAAAAATAGCGATTGATATCTCATCAAATCGTGGGAAAACACCAAATTCCTGTGGTTTATTACAATTCAGCTAATTGTGAATTGATTCGAGCATCGGTTAAATAGATCTGGGTTGCATTGAATGTTATGATATAACAATATTTATGAAACTGTTATGAACAGTGTTTAACACTGTTTTAAATGGTTATATATGGATTCGTTAGCTGGAGATTTAAATGCGTTGGCAACTTCAGGACATATCAGATCTGGGTTTTATTGAAGGGCATAAGCAAGTGTCATAGCTTGAGATGAATGTATGTTGTAGGAGCGTTGGAATTAAAACAAGCGAGTTCGAGGTTGAAGCAGATTTCAATTCCAAAAACTGAAGGGAGCAGTATTAATTGAAATAGAGCGCTGGAGGACCAGAGGCCTAACTCTAGAAATTGATTGAAGATGGAGATTATTGTATGAGTGAAGGCGCAGTCCACAAATGGGAGAAAAAGCGTATTACTGGTGATCGATTTCGTAAGGTATGGTGAATGTGTGGTTGTTGATTTAGTTTTATTCAATTAGTTCATGAGTAATTAATGGAAGCAATGGTTAAGGGGCGTTGAATAGCATAGCGCTATAGCTGTGTCTTGAACAAAGTCTAAGTTGCACTTTCAGATCTTTAGCAGAATGAGGGTTTTGTGAATGATTCTAGATTGCAGGGTTTTCTCTGCATCATTTTTGGTATCAGAGCTTGGCTCTGTTGAAAGAGTGAAGACTGCAGCAATATAAATCAAGAGAAGCTGTGAGAGAAGAACCAGATGCGTTCTTAAAAGCAGAATAGGGAAAATCCTTAGAAGTGGCAGTGAACCTGAAAAATCCAATAAGAGATTGGACAGAGAGGACAACTGAAGTGTTCTTGAAAGTGAGAGTGGGAGATTGCAGAAGCCTAGAGGGAGCAAAGGTGTTTCTTAAGAGAAGATTCCAGATAGGGGATCGTGCTTACCAAAAGACTGAGTGAGGAGAGCTTAGTGAGGTAAGATTGCAGTAAGGAGGACTTACTATTGCAGAGGCTTGTTGCAAAGGTGCGAGGAGCTCATGGAAAGAGAGGAGCAGAAAATGACTATAGATAGTCATAGCAGAAGTTCACAAAGAAGCCACATCAGAAGGAAAGATGTAAAAGCAAATGGCATGAGGATGAGTCAAGAAGAATTTGACAGAGAGAAAGCTGAGATAGATTTCCAGATTGGAATATTGATGAAGATGCTGCAGAGAAATGTTAAAGAACAGAAGAATGGGTGGACCATGAGGAAAAGAGTAAAGTGGCCAAGGCTACGAGAAAGGAGAAATCAGCAAGTGAAGTTAGAGATAGTAGAAGAATTGAGAAAGATTGAGCAGATATTGAGTGCTCAAGAGGAATCATAGAAACTCAGAGAAGCAGAGGTATAATTGGAAGTTTCCATTTGTAGACCAGAACAAGGTGAAATGTTAGGGGAAGAGGATAATGAGAGGTCAGCTGAAGATCTCAGGGACTATTGGCAGAGTTCAGAACAATTCGAAGATATGTTGACAAAGGAAGCAGATGAGGCAATGAAGCCTTGTGATTTTTATTCTTATAGTTTGTGTATGTTTGTAGGATATGCAGAGGATGATGGACAGCCTGATGAAATTGTCACAACCAGGAATGAAGCTCTTGAGGTAAGGTATGATGGAGAATCCCTTTTAGAGGAAGAAGGCGTTGATCTATTGAAATAGAAGGAGTTCATAGATGAAATTCTGTTTGGTGTGAAACAGTCAGATGAGGTTGATATAGGCCAGAAGTCTAATGACAATTCCATAGTGGTACTACAAAAAGGTAAACCAATGAATTTTTTTAATGGAATTGATGAAATATGCTTGCAATATGGTAATGTGGAAAACAGGTCAACTCAGGAGGATTGCCAAGAAAAGAATGAAGCTGAGAATGGAAATTGTGATGATCCGCTAGAGAGATTTCACAAGGAGATAGAATTCTTGGAAAGATTACTCGAGGAACCCAAAGGAGAAACGAAGCTTACAGAACTTGATGGAGGAAAAGGTGTAGAAGACAGCATTAATAAATATGATGCTGAAATCAGAGAAATTGAGCAGCGATTATATGAAGGTGAGATGAAAGATCAGGAGCAACAAGGAAGTTATGTCCTCAGAGGCATGAAGGAGATAGAAATATTAACTTAGCAAGATGAATATGGAAGTAACCAGAAATTTGGAAGGAATGATCAGCTACATGAGAGTGAAATTGAGGAAAGCATTAAATTGCAGAAATATAGAAACTGGCAGTAGAATGAAGAACCAGAAATTGGTCTGGCAATACAAAGAAAGATAAGTGAAGACTGAAGATACAGATGGAGGCTGAAGATAAGGGTGAAGTGGAAACTATTGCAACAGAGGTGGAATGGCAGCTCACAGGAAATTATAATCTGAACAAATTCATATTATTTAACAGTTGAAGGAAAGACTCGTGAGAAATGGAGTCACACAAGCATAGGATTCATCAAATCCAAAAAAAAGATCTATGGACAGAGAATAAAAATCAGAAGCATTTCACAAGGAAGACTCATTAATATTATGATGACTACTCATATTCATATGCAGAATAAGGAAGGAAGTTATAACCAAGTGCAGGAAGATGTCCACTTAGATGACATTCAAAGAATAAGTCAAAAGGAGGATGGCAAAGGAGTTACTGAAATCAAAGGATACACTGAGATTGAGCAGTCATTGAAGATCATTGACCTTGAAGAAAGCCAGAGTGAAGAAGGATTAAAGACAGATATTACGGACAATGCAGACTGTGCAGAACTTTTGACAGAACTTCCAGATGAGGTGGCAGATTTGTGGTATAAGTCGAATATTTTGAGGAGAGGTATGCTGGAATTTGAAGTCAGGAATGAGGAAGTCATGAATAAGAAACCAGAAGAAGAACCTGGGAAAAGGCATTTGTACATTTCAGAAATGTATATGGAAGGTTATTGGCACAGAGATTATGATGTTCTAAATCAAGAACACAATCAGTTGCAAGAGAATAGTATTCAACACATGGAAAGTGAAATGGACAAATAATTAGATGAGTTCTGGAAACTCATACTACAGCGTTCTAGTAAAACAAATACAGGACAAAAGAAGAAAGGAAGATTGGCTGGAAGAAATGGTACAGGTGAAGGGAATGGAAACTTGCAAATTAGAGTGAGCAAAACAGCAGCAAAATATGTAAAAAGGACAGCAGCAGATAGTGAGGCATTACAGCACAAAGGCGGAAAACTTGAGAGACAAACAAGAACAGCAGTAACCAAGGACATACTATCAAACCAAGTATGGGATCCAGGAGGACGCAGACCAGAAGTACATGATCAGGAGATCATGATTAATTTAAACTTTGGGAGTCTGATGCAGGAGCATCAGAACTAGCCAGCAATGTGAAAAATATGTTCACATGTTGTGGCTTGACAGAGTGAATTTCATTTACTGTTGGTCAATTTTAGTATTACTGTGGAAGTCGAATTCATAAATAGTCTGTTATTATTGTAAAAAGTGAAATTGCTTTATTTAGATTTAGTGATAACATTGTTAAACAGGTGTGCACGAGAGTTAAATGATAGGAGATCTTATTTGTTAGAGTTTTAAAAATAGAAGATATATTATCTATTTGTTAGAGGAATTAGTGGAAGAAATATAGAAGAAAATGTAATAAGCGAGGAGATTCTTCGCAGAGAAGAGAGTGTGGTTTCGAGTGGAGCGAAAGCTCAGATTTGGAGAAGGATAGAGTGTGGTTTCGAGTGGAGCGAAAGCTCAGATTTGGAGAAGGATTGTATTTTGTGTGAAACAGTGGCTTTTTGCAGCGAAAGGGAGCCAAAGGTCGATTTATGTTTTCGTTTTATAAGTGTGAATTGTAATATGCAAATCGTATAAAAAAGCATTGTGAGTTTAAACTTTTCTATTCAGAGAATTTGATTGACGTGGATTTCTGATTTGTGTTTCTATTGAATTCTGCTTGAATTCATGATAGCCTGGGTATGTTTTTGTTTTAAATTAGAAGAATATCTGTGATTAAGGCAAATCGGGTGTGTTAAAATTAGTGCAGAAGGCAAAGTCTTAAACACAGTAAAACAATCAAAAAGACTCTACAAATCTCTTTGAGCGGAATTAAATTAATTCACAATTCAATTTTGAATTGCATTGGATCAGAAAGTTCAAAGTGGCGTTGTGTAAATCGGTGATAGATCTATTAACATTCAGTTTGGAAATCTCCGATTCCGATTTGGATCGGATCGAAAGTTTGGAGCGCTGGAAGTGAGAACACCTTGTAAAGATCTGATTGATGATCTCCGATAAATCGGATCGGAGCGACTAAATTGTCGAGAGTCGTACAACTATGCGTATTACAATTGTGGATTGAACTCAAATCTTCTGGCTACTGTGTTTATATATATATATATATATATATATATATATATATATATATATATATATATATATATATATATATATATAAATATACACATATATATATATATATATATATATATATATATTATAAATCAAAGATCAGCCATTTACGATGAATAAAACAGATTGTCGTAATTGATATACTCTGCTGTTTGTCGAGTTGGAGTACCTTAAAAACAGCTATTAATATCTCATCAAATCGTGGAAAACACCAAATCTCTGGTTTATTTATAACCACGAATTTAATTGATTCTATGCCAAATAGATCCTGGGTAAGTTTCAATGCTATGGATATCATATATTCTGAAATCGCAGTGAACAAGGTTTTAACACTATTTAAATGGTTTTATATGAGATCTTAGCTGCATTCGGAAAAGCACAACTTCAGACGTATGAGACCTGGTTCATTGAAGGATATAAGTAAGGTTACAAATGAGATGAATGTATGCTGTAGGAGCGTTGGAATTAAAACAAGCGAGTTCGAGGTTGAAGCAGATTTCAATTCCAAAAACTGGAGAGAGCAGTATTAATTGAAATAGAGCGCTGAAGGACCAGAGGCCTAACTCTAGAAATTGATTGAAGATGGAGATTATTGTATGAGTGAAGGCGCAGTCCACAAATGGGAGAAAAAGTGTATTACTGGTGATCAATTTCGTAAGGTATGGTGAATGCGTGGTTGTTGATTTAGTTTTATTCAATTAGTTCATGAGTAATTAATGGAAGCAATGGTTAAGGGGCATTGAATAGCATAGCGCTATAGCTGTGTCTTGAACAAAGTCTAAGTTGCGCTTTCATATCTTTAGCAGAATGAGGGTTTTGTGAATGATTATGGATTACAGGGTTTGCTCTGCATCACATATAAGCGTTAATAACCAAGATTCGGAATCGGCGGTATGGAGTGGTGTGGAGAAATGGAGTCAGGTCTATGAATGTGGAGTGGCTAGATTATGGTACATATGGCAACCAATATTATGTTACCAAGGGAGGTGTGATAAGGTAATGCACGATGGATGGAGCAAAACCATGAAACCGAGATTTACAATGGTTAACAGTGGTCGGGGACCAGGAGTGTATGGTGATGCAGAGTTGTATTACCACTGGAAAAACATGGTAGGAGGAATTATCATGAAGGATATATGACTGTGGCTCGAACTCAGGAGTTTGAGCATAATGGTAACAACTGGGAGCCACACAATCACGACATCTACGGTGTGCAGGTGTTGTGTAGGTGAGGCCGAGGGAGGTGTGCCAAGGGGTGACTGTGTAACCGAGATGAGAATCTGTAGGTTTAATGATTGTACCGATTAGGAGAATAGTAGAGAGAGCGTAGGAGTCGAGGGTATTACAAATACACAACGCAGAGAGAGTGGGAGGAGCAACCGATGGCTTATGACTATGTATAGAAAACTCAACAAAAAAAATAAATTGTTGTACGGTGGTATGAACGGTGATATGGAGCAAATGTCAATTGTCAGGATATAATAAAATAAAATTTCAATACATAGTCACAAAACCAGCACCATAATCAAGACAAATTTAACACAGTAAATGTTGATCCTCATACCACAATTCTAGATAGGATTCGACATCTAGAAAGTATGTTTGGATGTGAGCCTTTGAACACAGAGAATGCGCAATCGAATACACCCAACGATAGAAAATTCAACTGGCCAAAATGACCACTAGCATATTAGCGCAGAGAATGGAGCAATGGTATAGGTGTCAGTTCTACAAAATAAGCATAACATAGGCGGCTAGAAGGTAACTCCTCAATGCTCATTGTGTTTTTGCATTAAGATTGATCATGGATATATACATCGAGGGAGAGACTCTTAGGCTTCTCCTCCCAGTGTCTCTTCATATTCCTAATCTCTTTATTTTCCATTTACATTAAATTACATGAATTTCCTAATCCCAAAGATTATGTGTCAACAATTTGTATTAAAGAAGAAATAAATGTTATGCGAAAAAATTGTTGTGATTCTACTGAGACTTTGAATTTCAGTCTTTCTAGTTCATAATATTTAGAAGATCATTATTCAGTATTTGTGGCTGACCATTGTATATGTACAAATTCAGATAATTTACATTACAACTATTTCAAGTCAGATTTTGAATATATCTCTGGAGAGGAGTCTGATCTACAACAGAAACTAAAAATCTACATAGATCACATTCTTGATGATGAAGAAGAAAAAACCTTAGTTGGAATAAAAATTCTTCGTGAAGGTGAAATGAAGGAAAAACTGATGGATAAATTTTTACAAACCATGCTCAAAAAGCAAGTCTCCACATCAGTAAATTCTAGAAAATGTACTGCACCAAAAGCCCTATTTGTTGATGCTTCTTATGAAAAAAATACTAATTCATTCCAAATTATACACCAACTAAGACAAGAAAAGAATTATTACTGTAAATGAATTTAGTCAAGAGATAAGAAATCTAAAAAAGGAAATTAGTGAAATCAAAGCTCAGGTCTCTAGACTAGAAAGAGGTAAAATGAAAGATGAAGAAATCTTAGAACAAAAACCCACTTTCATAAAGAATTCAAACGTAGAAATATATGAATTCAAACCATATGACTACTCAGGGATAGATAACATTAAAATTATGGTAGTACAACATCAACAATATCATGTTATGCTTACATTTAAAATTCAGGTTGAAGTATTTACCCTAAAAACTTTACTAGACACGCGGGAAAATATAAATGTACTAAATAAAATTCAATATTTGCAAAATATTAGGCAAAGGAAAGAAGAGAAGTCATAGGGATAGGAACACAAGAGTATAACTTTCAATATGAAGCTCCTAAAACCACTATTTGTCTAGAAAGTTACTGCATTAATGTCAAATTTACAATAGGAAGTATCCTAGTAAACTGCATTTTGGGAACTCCATTTTTAGTTGTTGTTGAACCTCATGGTTCAACAAGATGGGATGATGGTAGATCAGGATATTATATCTCAATACCAAATCAAGAAGGGTATTTACATGCCATCACTTTAACATTCATATCAACAGCTAGGATTTCTATAATGATCCAAGCCATGCAAGAGCTAGGACAATAAGAAAAAAGGATAGAAGAGCTCAAAGGCCTGAAATCTTACCTAAAGATAGAATATGAAGGACTGAAACAAGTTTCAGCCATAAGAAGAATAGAAAAACTAATAAAATAGTTAGAGGCAGAATGTTGTGGTGAAGAACCAAATGCTTTCTGGCAGAGAAAGCAACATTCTGTAGAACTTCCCTATAAATATGAATATACAAGAAAGCCATGTAAAAGAAAAGCTATTCGAAAGAATGGAGATACAAAAAACTCTGCCAAATAGAAATCCAAGATCTCCTAAAAAGAATAATAATAAGAGAATCTAACAATCCATGGAACCGTTATGGATTCTATGTGAATAAGCTTTCTGAGAAAAACAAAGGAGTACCCTTAGTAATAAATTACAAGCCATTAAATAATGTTCTACCTCATGACACTTATCCTATCCCCTTCGAAGTAAATTTGATATCAAGGATTGTAGTGGCTAAAATATTTTCAAAATTTGACATGAAATTAGGTTTCTGACATGTTTCAATCAAAGAAACGGACCATTTGAAAACAACCTTCACTATCCCCTCCAGAAATTATGAATGGAATTTCATGCTTTTCAAACTAAAACATGCTCCTTCTAAATTTCAAAAATTGATGGATCGAGTGTTCAAGCCATACTTTGATTGGATTATTGTGTATATTAACGATGTTTTGATATTCTCTAGATCAATTGATGAAAATTTTAAGCATGCACACAAATTTAGCAAGCTGTCAAAAGCAGTTGTTTAGTTCTCGGCAAAAAGAAGATGGAAATATTTCAGACCAAAGTTAAATTCCTTGGATACATTATTAAAAGTGGTCAAATTTCTCTCCAACAATGCGCAATAGCATTTGCAAACAAATTTCCAAATGAAATAAAGGACAAAACCCAACTACAAAGATTCTCGGGTTGTCTAAACTATGTCTGTAACTTTTATAAAGATTGTGCGCAAGGCTAGAGGATTTTAAACCAAAGGCTGAAAAATACCCTAGAACCATGGAATATGGTGCACACATATGTTATTAGAAAAATAAAAGAAAAGGTAAAATTCGTTCCTATCCTCTATGTTTTCGATTAAAGTATGCCAAATATTGTTGAGACAGATGCTAGTGATATAGGTTGGAGAGGAATACTCAAACAACTCAAAGAAGGTTAGGAAAAAAATATTCAATTTGCCTTAGGTGTGTGGAATCTTGCAGAGAAAAACTATTTAACAATTCAAAAAGAAGGGCAAGCTTCCTCGAATTGATTGATTAATTTGACATACACCTAATAAATAAAAGGTTCCTTCTCAGAACTGATGCCTCAGCTATGCAGAAGGTGTTAGCGAAATATATTAAGGAACCAAGAGAGTCAAAGTTTGCAAGATGTAAAAAATTCTTCACACATTTTGATTTTGAAATTGAACACATCAAGGGCAGTGAAAACTATATTCCTAATTTTCTCAGCAGAGAAAATCTTCAAGAACAACCACATCTAATGGTTACAGTAATTGAATGGTATCCTACACTTAATCATGAAACTTTCCAAGAAATTCCAGGTTCCATGAAATGGAAAGACTATTTGATTTCTTGGAAACCAACTTGGTAGCGTAGAAACACTAAGGTCTTAAATGGAAATCTCCAACCTCATGGATATTTACAACATTTGGTCGCAGAACGTAAGATTTATCCAAAATCTAGCAAATGGATCCATGACATGGTTTTTGACCATTCCAGACACCTAGGAAACCTAGAAGAAGATGCCTTAAATATTCATTTCAAAGATTTTAATATAATATGGAGGAAAGTAAAAAAGTTAATATTTTTCACAAATATATTTTGATAAATAGAACCAGAAATCTGTGATTTCATCAAAGACTCTTGTGGCCACAAAATAATCCAGAACTTGTTTTTCCTGATTTTGTTTATCATTTCTCTTGATATAAAAAGTTATGGTCGAACCTGCTTTGCAGAGACAAACTGGATAGTACCTATTATACACTCTTAAAATTTGGATCATTATTTGTCATACAAATTCTACATTGACTAGACTGGTTAAAAGAATGGTAGACATGGTTCGACATCAACAAAATTGTTACCAACATGCATGCGAAGAATGTATAAACTGTTTCCACAAGCCTTGTAAAACTGTAGAATGAGATATGAACATATTCGCATATAATGAGATTCTTTTATATTTCATGGCTAAACATCACCAATGGTTAGCCATGAAAAAAATGAGGCATCAAATAGTACTGGGAAAGCCTATGATAGTTTGACGCATCTTTTCTAAAGCATGGGACACCATTGGAAGATATGTGAAACAAATATTATGTAGCACAAATATGTTGGAACCCTAACCATTGTACCTATATTCATTTCTTGTGGGCTTTTCACGATAAAAACATCCACTGTGTAACATAATGTAAAGGTCTAGTAACCTAATCATGAGTGTGGACGATATCGTGGGATTTCGATAATATCTCCACAATGTAAATAAAGGTTTCGTTGGATGCCTTATAGATCCATTTTTTATACTTTTCGGACGATCCCCTGTCGCAAAACTCATTAAATTACAAAACTTTACCAGTCGATTCTCTAAGACTCAGAGTACTTCTTTGACGATTGGTGTGTTTTGACCCACATCTGAGAACATATACAGAAAAGATATTGGTCACTATCAGTAGTACCATAATATGTCCTCGGTCTGCCCCAAATTTATATAAATAAGGGTGAGGACAACCATTGAGGGACATAGGGAGTTGAAGAGATTAGGAGTCTGAGAGTCAAGAACTATGCATGCTCTGTATCTGCAACTTGAAGGCAATATGCTTGCATCACAGAGAAATTCTTGAGTCTGTAATTGAGTCATAGGAAGTCTAAAGTCTTAGAATATTATGCATGATGACCTATGAGCGTGGTGAGAACATAAAGTGGTAAGACTTTCTTATGGAAGAGTATTTTGGTTTGAGTTCTCTGGTTCATAGGCAGAGTCTGCAAAGGGCCAAGAAGCCTTCAATTTCTAGCTTATTATGAGCTAGTATAACTGATAAATGTCTTAGCAGTTAGTCAATATCTGATAAAAACTGAGATTCTATGATTGTAATAACCAACTATTCTGCAAATTAATAAAAGAAGAAGTTTTTTATCTCATTTATGGTTGCGTTATATCTCCGTGTTATAATTTTGACTATGTCAAGCTCATCTGAGATTCATTGGAGGTTCACTTAAGATCCTAGAGTGCAGTTTTTCTCATATAGGGAGAAGCCCATTAAAAGAGCTCGTCTTGCATTGGATCTGTCTAAAGGTGCATGTACAAGTTTGTGTAAGAGTTCGTGTAGCATGGTGAACAATCATATTTTTCTGCAAACTTCATTCGCTATCAGAGTAAACTTGTGAGACCAACGCGGTCCAAAATGACCTTTGTTGTAAACGAATGAAATTAATGACTTTTATTACACCAGAGGCATCTTCTTTGTTGGCTTGGGGTGAGCAAGCGCTATTCATCCCAACCAATGAAAAGCTTTGATTATTTCCCTTCCAACCAATTAAAATTTTACATCTAGTTATTCCTCCACCGAATAAAAATTAGTCATCTGTCCAATGAAGTCCTTACACATCTCTGTTTCGTATTAATGAATTCCTTATTGATCATTCATTTATCTATGATAGCACTAGAGTAGGTGGTACGAGTGTTTCACAGTTATGGAGACGAATCAAACAAATTAATAAGCTCATCGTAGACCTAGTTATTGGCACTCATCGAGTCACTTTCGTGTGGGAAAATATTGTCGATGTCACAATCTCCTGGTTTTATTTGGACAAGCTTGGACATATCGCAGTCTCCTGAAATAAGGAGAATGTGGAAAAGCGTGTCAGCGATCTGGAAAGCTCTAGCGATAAAAGAGGGAAAAATAGGAGGAGAGGCTACGAACAAGGCCGTTGCAACATTCTGAGTTCCTGGATTCTGGTTGTTCAGTGTAGAGATGGCCACTGCGCTGACAGATTTGATGTTTTGTTGGAAATGCACAAGACCTCACAGGAACACAAACACATCTTCCTTCTCTTTTTTGGTGGAGATCAATGTGTTGTTAGTGGTGATAAAGCCAGCTAAGAGAGTACCCTCGATGACCACCAAGATTTCAGTGGCCCGCGGATGTGTGTGAGGGGGATGAAGTCCAAGGGCAGCAACGTAATCTAGCAGGACCATGGAGATTCCCAAGGTGTTTAAGCCTGGTAGCTGCATTACAAAGGTTTGTGTTACCACGAATCCCAACCAGTTACTCGTATGCTTTATCAAGGCTCCTCAACTGAAAGTCATTTGTTGTAACCATCATCCCTGTATTTTCATGTTATCTCTACTATGTCTTTTGGTGGGGATGACCAGGGCCAATGGAGTAGAGAAGAATATTGCAGGCGAAGTGTATGCTCTGTTTGTTTTTGGAGATTCGATTGTGGATGCGGGCAACAATAACTACATTCGAACAATAGCGAAAGCTGAATTTACTCCATATGGCCGAGATTTCATCAATCACAAGCCCACAAGCCGCTTTTCTAATGGAAAACTATCAACAAATTTCATTGGTATATCCAATAAAAATAGTTGTTGTTCCTCGACAGAAAACACTGCAATATGTGTTGCAGGAGCTCTCTGGCTATATCCAATTCACCATTGAGAAATATTGCATGTCTAACAAGCTCTGCTTACAGGATAAACTGCACAGCATCTCGGCCAACAGTACCTATTCCAGGTGAGACCCATTATAGTTCCAATTAATTCGAAGTAAAGATTCAAATACATTTTGGGGGTTTGAAATTCAATGTGATAATTTTATTCTGCAGGGAATGGGGATTTGAAAAGTTGTTATTCAGAGATCTGAAGAGAGGAATAAGGAGAGATCGCAAGTATGTAGTGCAGGCAAGAAATGTATACGCGACTGCCGTTCACATGTCTGAAAACATGATGGGGAAAACATAGCACAAGACGGATGGTTTGATTAGATTCTACCATTATCATGACACCATCACCAGTAGAGTAGAGTCGTGCAGGGAATTTTTGAAACCATCAATGAGAAAAAACGTGACTTGGGTGGGAGGCACTCTGTATTTATATGATGGCACCATGAAAATTGTTGCTCCATTGATTCAAAAATTCAAGAGAGACATGATGGGATCAGAGCTCGCATCCATTCTGCGGTGAGCGATTATGTTGGAAAAATTTTGCAAATCAATGAAAGCAAGTACCATTTATGAAAGACAAAATCATTGCAATAGCTTTGGTTTGATCAGGAAATCCAGAGCTCATTGGACTTAGTGTTTAGTGATCATACCATTCTTTTTGTACTCATCACTGCTACTTTCACTCTATTGTCTGTCTCTCTCTGTTTGTTGCAGCAAAAGCCAGGAATGAAGACGTTGTGGGGCAAACTTTTTTCTCTTGTATGTAGCTGTTGGATAAGTGGATACTGGTTGTTGCTTTTTCTTACATCGCTGCTCTATTAAAACCCTTCCACTCAAAACATCATACATTCTACACTCCTGAATCCCGTGACAGACTAAATGATTTTCTGAATTCATATAATGCTCATGCTTTTTTGGATTTGAAATTTCATTTTTCAAAACAGTTTTTCCCACCTTCTTCTTTCTGGACCTCATATTTTGTTTTTCCTTTTGCTTGTTTGGCTGTTACGATGTTTTTCTATTCAATTCATGTGTGTTTATGCTCCAATTTTAAATTATTCCTTTATCTTTGTTTATACCAATCTTGTCTTCTAAATGTTTCTCTGGGATGGGATGGGTTGGGACGGGGTTTTTGGATTTTTTTTTTCATTTGTTCCATTTTTTTGAGTTTGAAACCCCATAGGCACATATTTGCAGCTGCTGGTATCGTATGCTATCAAAGCTCTGAGAACCAAGCTAAAGATCCTGCGTTCATCGCTCAGCCAACCTCCAGGTAAATAAGTTTCATTCCTCTTCAGTTCGTATTAAGTTACATAGAAGAGTTGGGGATGACTACAGGTACATCGTGCATAAATATTTGCTTCCTTACAGTGATTTCGTTTGCTGAAGAAGTGACATCTCCTTCTTCGATGATGGTGAAAACTATACTGCAAGTACTTAGTATACGGTTAATTTCTTAGAGGTTTTCATTACAAGTCTTCCGAGGGCATTAAAAAAGGTAGGTAGCCTCCCTCTTCTTTCTCCAGGGTTTGGATATGAGATGACAGAACATGTGTATAAGTTTCTTTCAATGCTACACTTGTGTTGTTTCACTATGATAAAAGTCATTTTTAGTAGCTGCCACACTAATAAATACTATCAATTAGATTTAGGTCTAGAATAGCGGTTTTCAAAAACTCACGTGGAAAGTGCATGTTTGAATTAAATATTTTTTCCAATATTTATACATAGGCATTAAATGTATAAATACACCTTGATATTTAAACATAGGCAATAAATGTTTAAAGAACTATTTAGACAATTGTTTTTCTGAACAGGGTTAATTAGATACTCCTGTGCATTTTTTGCTACTGGCGTTCATTCTCTAGTTAGTGAGTATACTCATTTTGATCAGTTAGATATCTTATCTTAACAAGGTTAATGAGACACCTCTTTGATATTTAAACATAGGCAATAAATGTTTAAGGAATTATTTAGATAGGTTTTTTTTTTTTTTTAAGGATTAATTAGATACTCTTTCAGTAAAAAAAGAAATGGTACGATACTAGGTTTACAGTCCAGTCTGCCCTACCATGGCGTGAATCCATTTAGGTTTATGGTAAGTACACTGGAGGCATTTTCTTTGCTGCCTTGGGGTGAGTCATCCCAATTTCGAGAGGTGTCGCTCGATTTGTTCCACATCCAACCACTTAACATGGCCCCAAATCAATATAGATAAGGCCATTATTACTATAGTGAGAGGTTAGTTATTGCTATAGCCAATAGTAATTGGGAGATATGTTAAATCCTTATATAGATGGTTCACTCGTTCCTCTTTTGTCCCTAATCAATGGTTTCAGTGAGGCCTATATACGGTGGGAGAGATACAACAATAAAAGCCATGAGCAGAAATGGGTTTATACCAAATTCATAAAAAATAAATCCATGGTGACCTGATTGCATTCCATGCTCCGTTCCCCTCGCATTTGTCGATTATAAAGGGTAGGCTTCTTAGCCTCCTCAAGCGCTCGTTGTGCCCTCTATCTGGGTTAAGCAAGGTCCATATCGTTTCCCCTCATGAGAAATGGGATCAATGCCTTGTTTTCGGACATCTTTACTTGGTATGGAGTCGGGGAGTTTCTATTTCTTCTGGTGAGCCATGCTTTTGTCCTAGCCTTCACCAGGTGCATGTGCTGCGGAAGCATTCTTAAACCCGATGGATTTCGCACGTGGGCGACCATATTATTCTTCATTTGTTGGTACTTTCTTTTTGACTTTTTTCTTTTTCTCCCAGAGATAAATGTTCTTTATCCTCTTGCACTTAAACATTTAAAATGAGGAAGCTATTTTTCCCTATCCCCGATTTAGGTGATTGAAGAGGATATTAACAGCTACTCACAAGCTTTACCTTGATTTTTCTGAGTTCCTTTTCTTCCCCAGATTTCTAGATGAAAATTTTTATTTGCAGCCATCCACAATATAAGCTTATAACCGTGCAATACTGGACATAAAAGGATCTACGGAAGTTCAAGTTGCCCTTAAGCCATTGGGACAATGACGCAAGCTCCTTGATTAATGGTTCTCGGTGGTATTTGGTTTCGCCAGAGTATGCAGCCCACCATGGACATGCAGCTCCCAAAATCTACAGTGCATTACCTAGCATCACCTCTCAATCACATGCAACTCGCTACTATCGCCAACACTTGCCTGCCATTGATGGAAATTTCTTGCAGGAATTATGCACTTCTTATAGCAAAAACCAAGTGGAATCATTGTCTCAGCCTCAATCAGATGGATCAACACAGTCATTCTCAAGCACGAGCATGGAGGCAGATCAAGATGGAAAATCAGCCCTGAGCATTCATGGCAGCACTGGAAAGAAAATGTGAAATGGGAATTTTTTTAAGGGGCCCTCAACTCTAATTTGTGGCCTTTGATGAAGAAAAGTACCGGGCAGTGCCCATTCAAACTACATCCAGATTCCAAAGTACATTCAATTATGATTATTCCCATGTTCTACAATCTCACTGCACACATATTTCCATCTCATTTGAGATTAGCAAGGGCAGTTGCCTTTTGGTGAGCTAACTTTACACTTTGATGCTTAAAATATCCACTCATGACACAGTTTCTGCTATAAAAATTTATCAACAAAAATTTTGCAAATACTACTGTAATATTTATTAGCCTATGGTTCTTTGGGTGTCTGGTGTGTTTTATTTCTATGTAAATCGACACAATTGTGAAAACTGTAGTAAGAATTTTTGTTATGGGTGATTAATTAAGTGTATGGAAGGGAGTTAAAGCGTGTTATCTTGAGGAATGTCATGAATTTTTATTTATGCAACTAATGAACTAAATAAATATTGAAAGTAAAAAGTGATCGAGGTTTTTTCTTTAATTTAAATCTTGTTTCATTGATCTCTTTCAAAAGCGAAAAATATTTTTCAAGATTGGGAAGAGGAAAAGTTCTCATGGATTTAGCATAACTATCCCTTTCACACGTGACTTTTTACAACGAGAATTACATATATTTTGGATCTCTTTTTTGTGACTGGAACATAAATTAAGTTGTAGCACATCAAAGTGGTTGGGCTTGTGAGAAATATTTTTGATGAAAATGTTTGACAACAAAGTGGACCAACGTTTTGAACATTCATTCTAATTCAGTGTCGGTGTCACCAAAAATATGCTTTCATTTTTTTTAACTCAAAAACCATAATCATAGTAAACTAAATAATTTTGATTAAGGACAAAATGATTGGAACAACATTTTAGCTA
Source organism: Pinus albicaulis (assembly GCA_034641835.2). Lineage (NCBI taxonomy): Eukaryota > Viridiplantae > Streptophyta > Pinopsida > Pinales > Pinaceae > Pinus > Pinus albicaulis. The sequence goes on from CM076581.1 coordinate 563,889,749, forward strand.
AGCCCACCTAACCCTTGCATTTGGATTCCTAAAACTTAAGTTTTAATATTTGTTATGCTTAAAAAATAATGTTCTCATTATAGTTTCTTATTTTCTATAATCTATGTGCAATGTTAAAAATTTAAGATTGAAGAACGCTTTGTGATGTGAAAAATGATCGTCCTCTGACACTTTGCAAGTTTTGATAAATTTGGGTCTTCCAATGATCACTTAGTTCGTAACTTGATCAAATGTGTATAATTAATTTTAAACGAACTTAAAGATGAAACAAAATCATATGAACCACAACATGACAAAAATGAAGAAGAGAAAAACCAAGTGATAACATATTTCACCCCTCCTGGGCTACGTCTTCGGGCCTTGCTCCAATGACTAGGCCACTTTATTGATCTCAACAACAAAAAGAGTACATAACAAATATTTGACTTGTAGAGTAAACCTCCATATAGGGTGAACTTGTTTCTCCTACAAAGAAACATTCTCCTTAAGTGAATTCTCACTCACAATTTGACTCCCTTTTACAAATAAATGATGGCATCAAAAGAAAATGACTCTCTCACTGAATGTGAAAATAGGTCCTCATACTCATTATGAGATCAAAAGGCAAGCACAAATCCAATTACTTCATAATGAAGTGTTTAAATGGCCTTTTCCCACAATCATATTGAGAATAGATTGAAAATAGCTACTTTACTGAAGAAATATATATGTCGTGGCTATGTCTGGAAGGCTTGAAAACCCCTATCTAGGCTCCTTCCATGCTCAACAAGGTCTCTATATGGCCTCAATATAGTCTTTACCTGTAACACAAAATGACTTGGCTCTACAAATTGTCCAACATACAGTTCTCAAATCACAAAATAATACTTCCATTGAGTCCATAACACCCAAAAACCCTTTTGTAGGCTCTTCTTAGGTTCAAAAAGGCGAAGAATGACCAAGTTAGGCCTATTTCTCCATTTCCCTGCTATTTGTCCTACAAATTGTCAAAACCGCTAACAGAGAAAAAAATTCCCTCTTTTGGCATACCATTGAGCGACAAATTGGCATGGAAACAGTGGAAATTCCACCAAAAATGGTACAATTTTTCGCCTCTTTAAATTGACCACTCGTGCCAAAACAACTTCCCTTAGAAGTTGGTTACATGGATGCCCATGTGGCTAGGGGCCAGGCCACACGCTAGCCCCTCCAGTCCAGTCCCTCCGCTCCACTAACTAATGGTTACATGTTGTTAACGTGACTAGGGTGGGGGCTTGGGCCTCCCTCCCAAATTTTGAATTTGAAATACCATCATGTGTCATTTTGGTTTTACTGTCAAGTGGTCATATGGTTGAACGATGGCACCAAGGGCTGGGGCCTAACTCCCCACCCCCTTCGCCTTTACTTCCAGGCATGGTCATATGGTAGTAATGATGACCCAGGACAGGGCCATGTGTCCACCCCACCCCACTCTGCTTCTATCATATTCCTATATTGTTTCATATAATCGGGACTAGGGTTAGTCGAGCAGGCCCATCGGCCCGACCCCTACCATCAAACTACCAGTCACAACACTTTAACTATAAATGGTGATCACAACATAACAAGAACCACAAGCATGGTGTGGCAGTAAGATGTTGTACTGTTATGTGGGAGGTCAAGAGGTTGAACCTCGCGAAGGCCAATCGAACCCTTATAAATTTTTTGGTCAATAATGGAGGGCCATGCGGTGCCCTCCCATTGGGCCATGTGGTGCCTCCTCATTGATCTACCCAATCAACCAACAACTAATGAAAATATACCACCTAACCTTGTATGTCCTGACACTTTTCAATCCCTAATTGGTCTACCATCATCTATACCACCCAGTCATCATGACATCTCCATACGACTTGCCCATTTAGTAGCCCAATCAACCCTGCAAGTTGACTTTTTAGCTATTTGCCAAAAACTTCAGAATGCACCAAATTTTGCATAAGGTTTCGTATTGAGGTGATTCAAGTGTTGTTGGAATCAGAATGATGAGATATACGATTTGGAACTGGTTTTAGGAGATTTCGAGAACTTTGTTTTTTGAGCATATTTTTTATCCCTTAGGTCCCTCCCCACTGGGAACTTTTGGACCACCAAAAATATGTTTTTACTTAGCAAGTAAGTAAGATTACACTTCCTCACTTTCCCGATCTCAATCCATCTTTCTTCACTTGGATTGGTACTCTTGAGCCACACTTGAAGATATTCCACATTGTCTCTGTGTGAAGTCTTGAATCTCCTCTAAAGAATTGAGTGTTCCTGCAACTCATCTAAAGATTCAAGAGAAAAATATTCAATATATGGAATCTGAAAATTCTCTTCATGGTCATCAATCATTTCAGGCTCATACAATCTTCACCTTGAAGTCTTTCCTTTCTGATATACAACCAAACTTAATCTTCCACTTGGAAATCATGATCAACTCGATTCTTGTCATGCCTTGCTTTGTACTTGGCTTTGATTTTATCAAGCTTCTCTTATAATCTTTAATGCACTAGCTGAATTTTTTTAATGAAATTCTTGGCTTTTTCCAAATCATTATGTCCATCTACTACAAAATATTTACCAAAGATAAAATACAAATGAGACTTTGGTAGATAACCCAAACAAGTTTTAAATGGACATACTTGCATAGATGAGTGCTTGGCACGATTGTATAATGTTGGATGTAATGAAATGCTCATCCAAATTTTAGGATGCTTACTACATGTTCCACGAAGGAAATTCATTTCATAACATCGCTTTACAAATACCAACTATGGGGAAACCCAACTATGGGGAAATGCAACATGTGAAATAAAAAATAAATGTAGTATTTAACTAGATAAATAGTCTAACCATTTATTACCCAACCACGCTAAGGATTTTTCATTCTACATTTCGCTTTCTTCTAGAGATGCTTCTGAAATGGGTATAGTGTGCCTCACAGTTTCATCCTCCTTTTCTTATTCAGGTGATTTCATAACCTATTTATCCTTCTTTGGATGAAAATGTGGATGCAACTTCCAAAATTTCTTGACCCAATGGTCACTTATATTGCAATGAGTACAAAAATTTTTGTGAGCGATTCTTGGAAAAAATGTCTTTGAAATTGGAAGAGGATTTCCTTCTTGGTCCCACTTCTAATTGACATATTCATTTTCTTGACTAATTATTTCCATTTTTGGCACTTGTCTACACAATGGTTATGTGCTCGACAAATACTGCAAGGAAACACATTCCACAACATTTTATTCAATCATCATGTTGTTCATAGTCATAGAAAACCTTTGAATAATTAGGACATTTATACCTTTTATAATTTTCCTTTGCATTATAAGTTTGGCAAGGAGAACTTGATTGATGAGGATAAATTGACTTAGTTCTTCCTTTGAACCACTCATATCTCTTTGGAGATGTTTTTCTATCAATGTTATCATCATAATGTGATTTTCCTTCAACTTGTAGGAGTTCTTTCTTTATGAATTTCACACTTGAATAATTCCTTGACTTTGTAGCTTTGGAGCATTCTCCAACTTCTTCTTGAACATATCCCAATCTTTCATTCTGAGGTTTTGGTCTCACCTCAATAGGATTAATGATTCCATGACTATGGATTCCAAGACCCTTACCATTATATCCCATTTTAGTCAACAATTTCATACCAATACCCATGGTATGTTTCTCAAATGAAGAAAACGAAGCATTATCATTGTTAAGAGAATGGATTGAGAATGAAGTATCTTTTACCTCTTTTTATTCTTGCGACTCTTGGTCCTCTTCCTGAAGCTTATCCATCTCCCCCTTCTTCTCTTTTGTTGGCGAAGTGGTAAATGAAGATTCAAGAAAACCACTCTTGTGATTTAACATATAAACAATGTTCTTCAACTAATAAAGGGTACGATCATCAGTCATCCCATGACCAAAAAAATTTCAAGTCTTGGGAGAAGCTTCGGTAGTTAAAAATTCCCTAGTTTTCTCGTTAATGACATTCTACAACATCGGGCACAACTTCTTCTTCTCTTCCTTTGCTTCTTCTAGCAATCTTCTTAGTTCCATGCTCTCCACTTGGAGAGAGGAATTCATCTCCTCTAGTTCTATGAGTCTTGTATGTTGCAAAATTTTTCCCATGCTTTCAATCTGGTTAGAACCTACTCTGATACCATGTTATTTGAAAATCGATTTTCCTTTAGCACTTTGCAAGTTTTGATAAATTTGGGTCTTCCAATGGTCACTTAGTTTGTAACTTGATCAACGGTGTATAGTTAATTTTAAGCAAACTTAAAGATGAAACAAAATCATATGAAATAAACATGATGAAAATGAAGAAGAGAACAACCAAGTGATAACAAAGTTGACCCCTCCTAGGCTATGTCTTCAGGCCTTGCTCCAATGGCTAGGCTACTTTACTGATATCAACAACAAAAAGAGTACATAAATATTTGACTCATAGAGTAAACCTCCATCTAGAGTGGCACTTGTTTCTCCTACAAAGAAATTTCTCTTTCAGATAACTCTCACTTGCAAGTTGACTCCCTTTTACAAATAAATAATGGCATCAAAAGAAAAGGACTATCTCACTAAATGTGGCAATAGGTCCTCATACTCGTTTTGAGATCAAAAGGAAAACACAAATCCAAATACTTCATAATGAAGTGTTGAAGGTCTCTATATGGCCTCAAAACAGTCTTTGTCTCCAACACAAAAGGACTTGGCTCTACAAATTGTTCATCATATCAAATCACAAAAATAAAATTTCCATTGACTTCAAAACACCCAAAAACCCTTCCATAGGCTCTTATTGGGCTTAAAAAGGCTGAATAATGACCAAGTTAGGCCTCTATGTCCATTTCCCCTTTATTTGTCTCGCAAATTGGAAAAACTGGCTAACAGAGCAATGAGTTCCCTCTTTTGGAAAATTTTTGAGCAACAAATTGGCATGGGAATGATGGAAATTCTGTTGAAAATGGTGCAATTTGTTGCATGTTTAAATTGACCACTCGTGCTTAAGAAACCCCCCTCAGAACTTGGTCACGTGGGTGGTCATGTGGCCAGGGGCCGAGCCATGTTCCAACCCTCCGGTTTCAGTCCTCCACTCCATTAGTTGATGGTTACAGGTTGATAACGTGACTAGGGCAGGGCTTTAGGCCTCCCACCCAAATTTTGAATTTGAAATAACCATCGAGTGCCATATTGGTTTTACTGTCGGGTGGTCATATGGTTGACTAATGGAACCAGGGGTTGGGGCCTAACTCCCTACCCCTTCCACCTTCGCCTTCGTGTGTGGTCATGTGGTAGTAACGTGACCTAGGGATAGGGTCATGTTTCTGCCCCTCCCCACTCTACTTCTGTCACAATAATATGTCATGCCATATAATCAAGGCCAGGGTCGATTGGGTGGGCCTTGTAGGCCAAGACCCTACCCTCAAACTGCTAGTTGCGAAACTTTAAATATAAATGGCGACCACAACATAACAAGAATGAAAAGCATGGTGCAGTGGTTAGAAATTGTACTATTGTGCGAGAGGTCGAGGGGTCAAACCCTATCGAGGCTAGTCGACCCCTTATAAAAATTTTGGTCAATAACCTAGGGCCATGTGGTTCCCTCCCATTGGGCCACGTGGCGTCACCTCATTGGTCCACCCAATCAACCAACAACCAATGAAAATATTCCACCTAGGCTTATACGACCTGCCACTTGTCAATGCTGGATTGGTCCACCGTCATCCGTACTTCTTGGTCAGCATGTTGAATTCAAAATGACGTCACTGTAAGACATGCCCAGTTAGTGTCCCAATCAACCTTGCAAGTTGAATTTTTAATTATTTTCCAAAAACTTCAGAACACAATAAATTTTGCATACGGTGTCATATTGAGGTGTTTCAAGCATCACTGGAATCATAACAATGAGATATATGATTTGGCACCAATTTTGGGAGATTTCAAGCACTTTGATTTTTTAGCATATTTTTTATCCCCTAGATCATTTTGTGGTAAAGACATAATATCATGATTCAGTTAAGTTTGAAGTTATATTCATCTTTATGATTAACAATATATATTTATTTTTTAATATTGGCAACTTTCTTGATAATTTTGATGATAAGGCATTGAGTTTTTGTTAAAATTCTAGTTTCATGTAATTCTTGATATGAATGCCATGTTTCATATTGATATGCTTTGTCATGAATTTATGTATAGTACCAATAATATGTTCTTTAAATATATGTTATATGGATTGTTCATTTTTTTTAATGTGTAAAACATCATAAGAACAAGTCTACAGAATTGTTGATGTAGGAGCGGTCAATTTTATCTTTCATATTATTTTGAATGTTTTTAACAATAACGTGGAGATTGAAAATGGTTATGACGACTTTTTTTAAAAGAGTGTTGAAACTTTTATTGATGATACCTAGAATAGGGGGGAGATGGGATTAGGTGTTAGAAGTGTAGTATTTACAGAGAGGTTGGGTTTTTAGGTGGCTATCTTTGTGGAAAGGTTCATTTATTTGATCATTGGAGTAGTGATTGTATCCATCGAATTGTATAAGTTGTATTTTTCAATATTATGGTAGTTTTTGTTAGAAATTTTAAGGGATTTAATATTTAAGGTGTTTAGGGAAACATATTTATGAATAGGGGGATGATGAAGAGGAATATAAGGGCTCTAATTATTAAGGAATTTAGGACAACATGAGGGTGATAATGGAAGTTAGTATACGGGTATTTTGTAAAATAGATGGTAACAACAACTTTTTATTTATCTAGCCATGAGGACATTGACAAAGGGAAGGTTGTTGTCTTTCTGAATCTATGTTATAAACTAAATGTCAATATATATCTTATTCTAATGGGTAAAAAAATTATCCATTTGGAAGCGCACATGAAGGAAAATTAAATAAGTATATTCAATGAAATAATACCAATACTTTAGTTTTAAGGGTATATGACAAGGGGCATTGTACAGAATCCCTCAAACATTAAGTATTGGATGAGCCCACATGCTCCTATGAATTTTTGTAAAATGGCCAACAAGGTTGATCCATAAAAATTAGACTTAAAGAGCATATTGATGAGATTATTCATAATAACACCATCGAATTTTCTATTGTCAAACATTCCAATCACATTACGCATCACATATATTTTTATCAAACTATAATATTTAGCAAAAAATAACATTGTTCAATTGATTTTATTAGATAAGTTCTTGAGATTGAAATGAACTTCCACAACATTAATCAAGAAGATGGATTCAAACTCAGTCAACTATGACATCCTAGCATTAACCACTTTTAGAACTATAAAACCCTCTTCAATCTTCATTACATCCTTCACATTTTACCTTTATGACACCTAAAAAGGCATCACATTTTACCCTTTGTCTTCCACCTTACTTTCCACCTTTGCACACATCCTCTTTTCATATTTTCTAATCAAGACTTTCATTCACCTTTACTTATTTTTTCTTTATCTTTTCCTTACTTTTTATTTTTTCATATGATCATTCTTTTTCTATATTTTTTCTCTTCAATTTAAATATGTAGTAATCTAATCTAAAAGCCTAACTTAAAAAAATACCAAATTGGTGTATGAGACTCGCTTGTTTGTGGGACAAGTAACCCTCTTTACACAGTGATTTAATCACTTTATTTATAAAGATGATCATACTCCACATCTCTTTTAATTCAAACATATAAAATCCAAGAAAGAAAAAAGAAAAACATATACCCTTCAATTTATTCTATAGGTTTTTAATAAACATTGTGTTTCATGCTTTTCATTTTCTTATATAATTTGACTCTTCTATTTTTTTTCTTATAATTGATTTTGTTCATTCTACAATTTTAATAAAAAAAAATGATCTCTCTTCATATTTATATATATTCTTTAATTATTACACATTTAGTTCCTTTATTTATTATAATATATCTTTTGGTTCTTTCTTAAATTTTTTTTTTCCTTTCATAGAATGCATATCAATTCATTCCATTTTTATAATCTAACACCATAAAGACATTCAATAAAATTCTATATTATCTACAAATAAAACCAACCTGGGGAATTGACTCCTTAACCTCTTAGTGGTAATTCACGACACTAAATCACATAAACCATGTTTTGTTTCCTCATATAATGTTATATAATAGATCCTAGATAATTGTTTTCCATCTCATATTTTTCTTCATCATATATATGTTCTTACTATTTTTTTTTATTCACAACTTTCATGATTTTCTATTCTCATTTTAATAATTTAATTCTATTTTTTAACATTTTGGTTTATTTTCTATTCCATTAAGTTTTTCAAGTTATTAATCTCCTTTTTCTTTCATATATATATAATTCTTTTCTTTTTAAGGGTTCTTACATTTTATTAAATTTTTATATTTATTATTATTTTTTATATTTATAAAATTATATTTTTATTATTTTAAATTAAATTTATTATTTTTCATTTTTTTTCAATTTTTAATTATTTTTTTTATTTTTAAATTAGAAAAAAAAATTTAAAATTCATATTTTTTTAATAAATTTTTTTATACAATTTATTGATTCTTAAAATAAAAATTATAAAATATTTATCAATATTTTCTAAAATTGTTAGATCTAAGACTTTTATGATCCATAATGTAGATAAATGTCTTTCGGATTAATCACATCATTAGGATTAGCTGGAAACCAACCATTGTAGTTCATCCTCAAGATAAAGAGGAAAAATTAATCGATCTTAATAAATGAATAGGGATGCATCAATGCCCAAACTATCTGTTAAGAAATAAATGTTGAAACTAGTCATTAAAAAATTAGTTATTAAATTTTTTTAAAGTTTAAAACTAATATTTATTAATTAATTAGTTAATTAATTAATTTTAAATTAAGATTTGGTTAAATACTAGCGGTTAGAAAATTAATTATTAAAATTATTATAGTTTAGAATTAGAATTAATTAACAAATTATTTAATTATAAAATAAAATAAAATTACTATAATAAAAATAATTTAAAAAATTTTTACATTAAAAAAGTGGTTTAAAAATTTATAAAATATTATTAAGTAGAATAAATAAAAATTTTATATAATAAAAATAATTTAAAAAATTTTTACATTAAAAAAGTGGTTTAAAAATTTATAAAATATTATTAAGTAGAATAAATAAAAATTTTATATAATAAAAATTTTAAAGAAAAAAATGTATTTATATTTAAAAATAAAATAAATAATAATAATAATAATAATAATAATAATAATAATAATATTTTATTTGGCCAAGTCCAGTTTCTACTTAACTTCCAACCATCATCACGGTTGAGATTCATAGCCTGTGGCTTCCCTTAATTTTCTATGATGAAAGTGATCCACTTTAGCAACGACTTTGGAGAAACAATTGTGCCTAATGTCCGCTGCATGCTCTAAGATTCTTTCTTTAATGAAATGACTTGTTTCTCCAATATAAAGAGTTCCACAAGAACAAAGAATCATATAAACTCCTTTCATATATATATATATATAAAATTAATTTTAAAAATTTAATAATATTTTAAATAAAATAATATTATTTTATAAAATATACCTATAAAATAATTTATAAAAAATATAACAAATAAAAAATATTTAATGAGAATTGTAATAATTTTTTTTTGTTATTAATTAGTTTCGCTTTTATATAATTTTTTTAATATATTTTTATTATATTAATTATTTTACAAATTTGTATGGTTTTTGTTATTCATTATTTTAATTTTTATATAATTATATTAATATATTTTTATTATATTAATCATTTTACATATTTTATAATATTATATATAATAACTTTTTCAATAAGAAAATTGAAATCTTCTAGTATTCAATATAATACATATATAAATGGTTATTTATTTTTTTAGACTTATTATTTACTTTATGATATTCGAATAGTTATTTATTATTTTCTTTTTACTTTATGATATTCAATTTTATTTATTTATTTTTTTCCAAAAAAATATTTGATTTCTCTTAAAATAAACTTAAAAAACAAAATTTTCATAAATTTAAAATTGGCCAAAACTGAAAAGCAAAATTTTCATAAATGAAACTCTAACTTTTTTAACTTGATGATTTTAAATAGATCTAAAACCAAATATAATCCCTAAAACAAAAACAAAAAAAAACAATTTGAATACTATTTATCTTATACATTTTAATATAAACAATTAAATAAATTTATTAAAGCTAGAATTTATTATATTTTTTAATCCGAAGAATTCTTGATAATCTACCTTCCAAGCTTTAAATTAATTAATTAAACCAACTTGAAAATCTGTTCTCTGGTTTCAACCTTATCATACTCCTTATCCCTATGTTCACTCTACAATAATTTCACTAAAACTTCCCCTTTATTATATCTCTCTTTATATAAAATTTCCAAGTCAAAATAAAGACTTGAGGATCTACATCCCCTAATGAAGCTTAAAACTAATTAATTAAACAATCTCAAGGATATTGTCTCTAGTTTCAACCTTATCATTATGTTCCCTATGCATTTTATGCTTTTGTATTTAGGAAGTGAGGAATCTATCATACTAGATTCTAATAGACAACGAAATATATAATCTCATTAAAATAACGATGCCCATTATCTAAACCCATCTCATCCTTATATATTTATATTTATTTTGTTTTTGTTTGTTATCTTTGCTTTGTTCAATTCACCGACTTTGGTATGTGGACATTAATAGTTAATTTATATTATAATATGTTGGACATGTCTACTTCTTCTTGTGTGGATGCTAACTTAGAAGGTCAAAGGGGTATAGTAGTATAAATGAGATTAAAATAATAAATAGAAAATGATAAAATACCCTCTAGTGTTGTATCACTATTTTGGAAGCAACCATGAAGACATGGAATAGATGTTGGTAATAATAAGGTTGACATCCACTAACAAGGACTCACATGTTTCTTTAACAATAAACTTGGGACCTACTTGGACTTTCGAGCAAAATCTTTGATTTTCTAGACCGTGCAAGGCAGTTAGGATGGACGGGGGTGTGTAAGGGGAGGCATATGGCAGTTGCCCAAAAATAATTACATAAAATTTACTAAACATAGTTGGGTCCACAAATTGTGAGTTGCGTACATGAAAAGTCAGATCTTGTCAAATTTCAAACAGAATTTGATGTTTGGAGTCCACCCTTACTGGATTGTGCTTTTTAGATTTTTGTAATTTTCAAATATAAAAAAGGAACTATTACTTTTCTCTGTTGATGATTTTGTTATAATACTGTGGGCTTTTTTTTCATTTATGGTTGTTATTTATATGTTGTAAATTTATTTGGATATATAGTGATTTTATGTTTGAATAATATATATTTATAAAATTAATAATAACATTATTAAAGGTATATTATAAATAATATCACATATATAATAAATATGAAATGAAAATAGCTAATAATATATTATTCTTATTAAAAGTTTATCAATGTAGATTATTTTTCGAATACAAGTCCTATGCAATGTTACATAATAGATTATTCTTCTAAATCATGGGTATCTTTGACATCATCATTATTGTGTCTATATGGTGTTTATATAGTGAGTAATTTTATTTGTATAACAATTATGAGTATCACCTATATTTATTGTGTTACTTATAAATGTTAAGAAATGTAGCATGGTCATTTGCCTCTGAATTTGTTGAGTAAGACAAAGAGTTCCTTCACTTAATGTTGATCATCGATAAGAGGATAACTTATTTGAGCCTTTGTAAGGCATTCCATATGATAAAGCTACTCCGTTACTTGAGAGGCTCATAATTATTATCATTGTTGTATGACATGGCAATTTGTATGGATCAATTTTGGTTAATTTTGATATAATTAAATTTTATTTGGACGTGCTTGATTTTTATTTTATTTTAATTTATTATTATTATTATTATTATTTGTGATTTATAGATCTTAGAGATCAATGACCGCTACTTCCATGAAATATTTGTACCAAACAGATTCACTCGAAGGGATCACTTCCTACTAGCTCAACCACGAAGCTTGACCTCAAGGTTGTTGACAAAATTGAGTCCAACCCTTCAATCTAAAAGGTGCTATAATAACGGCGAGTTGACCAACTGAGCTAAACCTCAGGGCTATTTGGATGTACTTGATATATAACACAAATGTCAATTTTGTTTCTGTTTTTTAAAGGTCATTTCCTGTCTAAGATCCATGTGTTCTTAGCTCATCATAACTTTTTTTAACAACCCTTTTTTGTTATGATCATTTCTTACATAGCTTCTTCTTAACTTTAGATAAAAAGAAATTGAAATGCAAGTTTCTTGATGCTTAAAAGATCTTGAGCAAAATTTAATTTGCATTTGTATATTAATTAATTAATGCTTGTAATTGTTTTCTTAAATTATAATTTTTATATTATAAATTAAATTGTTTTAATATTATGACTTGCAAACAAGGATGTTACACATCACATTCATATTGCAACATTAATTTTTAAAATCATTATATTGAGTTTGCTTATGTTACCTGTTATATTAACATTAAGAATGAAACACATCTCTATCATATTTACTTGTAAAATATATCTCATTTTTTCAAAACAACAACATTTTATTTTAAAAAATATATCTACCCATTAAATAAATATATTACAAACAATCACAAACAATCACATTAAATTTACTATGTTCATAGTTAAACAAACCAATTACATACTAGTTGTAGTTTGCTTACATGAATATATACATAGATCTCATTAAAAAAACTCAAATAAGTCATTGAAATGTGTATTTTATTTATTATACATTTTAGAATTAAAGACCTACTTAAATTACAAAGCCATTATTATTTTTTATTAACTTGAATGTTAAAATAGAAGAAAGTTAAACATTATATAATTTTGACTTTTTGTATTGATATAATTAGATTGAATTGTAATTTTTTTTTATTGAAATTGTAAATTTTTAATATAAAAATGGGTTCAATGTCTTTGAATACACTTACAACAATTTAATTTTATAATGTCAATGATTGATATTTGAAACATCAATCAAATCAAAATTATTCTAACCACATTAAAAAAAAATGTCAGTTTTCATTTCTATTATTTTGAATTGATGAAAAGGAACCAACTCATAAAATATTTTAATAAATTATAATAGAGGTTATTTCCAAACTAACACTAGATATATAATATTTCCTTGTACTTTGAAAAACAAAATAAGTTGTTCTCTATTATTCTAAGAAGAAGTTGACAACAAAATATATGGTACACATTCTTGTGTGTAGCATATTTTTAAAAAATACCTAGGATCCTAATAACACTTGAAGCATAGAAATTGATGAAAAATATGGTTATCATTTTCTCCATCCTAACTAATGTTTGAGGGAGAAGATTTTTGTTGTTCAATATCCAATGGTTCCATTAGTTGGTGAAATATTTAATTATCTTTAAGGTCAGTATGAGTAGAATTTTCTGATACTAATAACTTGTTGTTTGAGGTTGTGGTTAAGTGATATTTTTGAATATTTAGATCCAAATTTCGTTTAGGTTATAAGATGTTAATCATTTTTCTTTTGATGTACTAGAAATATCATGATATTGGTATGATGAGAGATGCAACAATGTTCATTTTCATGCACCTTTGTTGTCACTAAGAAAAGTGAGCTCATGTTGAATTGTACGGTCTCTTTATGGCTTCTCAAAATTCTCCCGAATTCTAGAATATCTCTATTATCCATGCTTGGTGTCTCTGCCAAGCAAGCCAAATGAGGAATGGTTGAATAAAATTAAAGATATTTTCTTAATTTAATAAGGAAGAAGACCCTAGAAGCATTGCAGTCATTTTGAAACTTAATGACAAAATACAAACTGGAGCCCAAATTTTCCTTATAATGTGTTCTAATGGAAGCAATCCCTAAAATAAACAAACAAAAAAAGAAAACTACATGAAAAAGAAATGATATTTGCAAATAAGATAATATTTCTCATTAAAAGAGCAATAGCTACCATCACCCAAAATCCAAAGTTGCTACATTGTCACCTTCTTGTGAAAGAATCTTCATTTCACAAATAAATACTAGGGCATGTACTCTCCTCGTAATGAGTTCTGATTGCAACAATTCCAAGAGACAGAAGACAAAGAAGGAGAATTAAATGAAAAAACAAACAAGACCAAAAAATCAGAGAAAGTTTCCTACTAAAAGAGCTATAGTTGTCATTGCTATAATCTAGACATGTTGCCAATGCCACCTTCAAGTGGAGGATTCCCAAATTGGAAAGTTGCAACTAGAACTAACAAGCAACCCAATAGCAAACATGAAACTTACCAAGGGGTTAACCACCTCCAATTCCAAACCACATACGAACCCAATTGCAATGCCTAAATTCCCCATACGAAGGCCTTCATTTATTTGAACAATGTTAATTCCTCACATGTTGTGGATATTTGGGGGTGTACTTGGCACTCCCATCTGGATGCAAATGAGTTGATGTGCTAGTTATTGGTACATGTGAGAGTTTAATACTAAGTGTTGATTGATTGTGTATATCCCATTTAATTTCAATTTCAATTAATTAATGATTAACTATATATATAAAATGTGTATATACCATTTCAATTTTAATTTTAATATATATATATATATATAATATGTATATCCAATTTCAATTAATTAATAATCAATTCTATATATATAAAAAAATAAGTATATCCCATTTCAATTTCAATTTCAATTTCAATTTCAATTATATATATAAAAATGTGTAATCCCATTTCAATTTCAATTTTCATTTATATATATAAAGTGTGTATATCCAATTTCAATTTAAATAGTGCGTACACTTAACAAGGTCACGACTCGCAACGCCTGGGCGACTTTTTTTCTTTCAAAGGTATAGTCCTTTCATGTTCTCTCCACCTGCCCTCACGTGACCGCGGGGTCAGACCTCCCCCTGGCACTAGACAGCTCAACTGAAAAGGAAAAGACTGCGGATACAACTATAACGGCCAGCTGCCGTTAGTGGGGCGTCAAACTCTCGCATGTGGTTGGATTGATTGGTATCCAATCCTACCGGAGATGGGCCCCACAGCATGATATTATCTGTTCCCCAGACTCTGAAAACGGGAACCTGCCGGCCCACTTCGCCTGCCACGTGGCCCATGCAGGGCACCGGAAACGCTGGGCCGTCAAGACCGAGGCGGGCCCCGCAGTGAGTTTTCAAACGGCCATCGATGCATGCATGGCAGGGAAGCCATCATGCACCCCATCTAGAGAATCATGCAACTATATGATTACTATTGCTATAGCTATACCCAGCGTACCTTTAGTTTCAAATAGCTAAACGATTCCCCTAACTTTAGGACCACATATCTTAATTCCGCTATAATTAGTTGGAATATATGGTAAATCTATTCCTCAGCTATTTTGCTGATGTGGCAATATTCTGTTAACGGCCCCCCACCTTTCCTAGTGTAGCTGGATCTTTCAAATCCATCAACCGCTTTTCTATCTCTATCATTGTGTCTGTGGATAGGCATAAATATTGATTTTGAGCTGGACAGCTATGTCCCAATTTACCAAACTCTGCTTCTTCCTTGTTGCTTATCCAATATGAAATCTTTCTTGGATTGTTGCCCCACATCATGCCAAAAGCTTTAGTTGGGTCAAAATTCTCAAAGATTTTTTGTGGTCTTCACGTAAATGCAAGTTGTTAAATTTTGTTATTTTGTAAGGTGGGGTTTGCTTTATATGCTTATTTTGAAATGTATAGGTTAGTTGAAATATAGATATAAAGAGTGTCATTTTTAATTTTTTTACTTGTATCAATTATGATTTTTTAATATAAAAAACAATTAAATATAATAAAATATTGTTAACTAAAAAGATATATCAAGTAAATTTATAATATAAATATCAATATTTCAAATAATTTTTTAGAAATTCACTTCATAAATTTAATAGTGTGTTGTGTTTAGAACTATTTAGTGTAAATCACAATCATCTTTCTTTTGATGTTGAACTACATTAAGTTGTTAGAAATGTGTTGGGCTCTAGAATTTATGATGTGATTTTTCCTGAAAAATATTTGAAATATTGATATGGATCACAAAATTTTACAATGTCAAATATAAATATCAATTTAAATTCACCCTTTAAATGATTACAGATCTCAATGTACAAACTTCTTTGTTGAGTGCAAAACTTGAGGAAAAAATTGCACTTCTGGAGTTTTGATCCAACTTGGGGCTTGATAAATGTGGAGATAAGATGAATCTAGATTAACTTAATTATTATTAATTAATAATAAATAATAATTATTTTTATTTATTTTTTCATAATTCTTTTTTTTATTTATATTTTCTTTTATGTAATTTGACCATCCCAAAATGTTTACATAACACAACCTTACAACATCTCTTTCATGCTAAGTTGGAGAGCAAGTTATAAATTTGATGGGTTTCTTTTTAATTTTTCCCTTCACATGACGTTTGATTTTTATTTTTACCCATCATTTAAATATCACGTATTATGGTTTTTTTGTTAATTTTTTTTGTTAATATACGTTTTGTATTTTGTTTTGGAAAAAAAAAAGCTTTTTTTTAATAATTTTTTTTAATTCTAACCATAAAATACTCTCCAACCAAGTAATATCATAGATGTATATGTTCTATATTTCTTTAAAATGATAAAATATATTCAACATGTTTATTCCTACTAGCAAACTAGCCAACGATTTAATTAGCCAATGTCTAATCACTATTTATGGGATTTCTTCTATATTTCTTTAAAATGATAAAATATATTCAACATGTTTATTCCTACTAGCAAACTAGCCACCACATTGCTATAATTATGTATAATCAGTGTTTAAAGGATTTAACAAATTATGCTAAACATTGTTGAATCCTTTGTTAAACTGAGAGGGGGGGTGAATCAGTTTAATGAATTCATGGTCTTGTAAAACTTTCATTTACACTTATTTACATCTTCATTTCATGATTAACTTAATGTATAGTGAAACCACAATCTTAATTAGTGAGCAGTAGGTATTAAGCAGATTTAAATACAGAGTATCAACACATAATCATCATGTACATAGACACCAGATATAAGTGGAAACCCATAAGGGAGAAAACCACATCTTATTATTGTTGTGATGCAAAGGCAAGCTCCAACTCCCTCTCACCACTGATTTTCTGCAAGCTCCAACCTACAGGAGGCTACAACCTCAGTTCTGCAAGCTACCACTTGCAAGGAAGCTCCAACTCCCATCTATTTTCTGCAGGCTACAACCTACAGGAGGCTCCTACCTCAGCCAGCTACAACTGACATCTATCAAGCTACAACTTGACATGGAAGCACCCACTTCCTCACTCTTTCATAAAAAACACATGTTGATTTACCTCGATATCAGCTATGTTCTGTTCCTTCTTCACTGATGTCCACTAGCCTTCATATATGTCTTATATCATCTCTGAATCTTCACAGCTTCTCTATCTGCTCCTCCTTCTTCTTACCCTCTCTGCCTCATTTCTCCATTCTCTAGCCTCTCTATGCATATGTTGGTAATATTATTTATGGAGATTATCTCATGACTGTTAGCATTCCACAGGGAATTCGAAATGAACAGCCATGACTCTTTGCCTTCCACCTTCTCATTTATTTCTGAGCACATTCAGAAAAAATATAACAATATGTATACATTTCAATATTACAGTGGGGTATTTCTTTGCCAATGGAGACTTGCCTTTGCATCACAAACAATATAAAAATTAATTAAAACATTTACATTTACATTTTCAATAAATATATCTGATTCAACCCTTTTCAGTTCTTGGCTCACTGTATGTTTGTCTTTTCTGCTGCTATCATTATCTTTTCAATTTCTGTTGTTATACTATAGTTCTGCATACTCTTCTGCTCACTGCAACTCTTTGTACCTTTGCATATCAGATCTTAGAATTTGATCTTCTTTCTACACTCACTTTTTCATATAAACCTGCATTTCAAGTTTTAGCCCAAAAAATTTTAAATCTGGGCAATGTCACAATATTGACGTGGAAGCAATTTTCTTCAATTACTGATTACAAAGCCAAACAACCTAGAAAATTTATTCTATAAGCAGAAGCTTCCCTTTTTGACCTGATGGTTATAAAACCATGGTTATTAAAAACCAAACAATCTAGCCCAGATTATTCTTCTCTTGCGGAAGCTTTGACTTTCATCATCAATGGTAAAGCCATGTAACATGATCCATTTTATGAAAAGGAACCTATACATATCTTGGAATAAAACCCAACAAATAGCTCTTGACCAATACCCATATTAATTATGTGTCATTACCAATCTCACGTGAATATTAAATCTTCGACTCTTGCCTTTATAAACTTTATTTGGAGCCCAATATAATAATGACTCACGGCCTCACCATCTCACTTCAACCATAATATGTTAACATATATTACGTCCTCAAATATCATAATAAAACCTTTGATTTTGGATTTAAATCCCAAGTAATAACATATATAAATGTCCTCGGGGCCCACATATATTAAAACCCATGTTTAATATATCAAACTCTTTTGAAGACCCAAACATAACTAGTTATTCGGGCCCACAATATGCACAATTTACCTTACCTTTGGACCACGCAACATTTCCTCCGCTGACTTTGGAATAAATCATATGAATTCGGTTCCCAACTTGCCATATAACTAAACCTCACAACATATGTTAACCCAAACTTCATATAGTACTGGGGCCCACAGCAACGATACCACTTACCTTGTGTTAACATCCTTGCAACTTAATGATGCGAATGCTGTCGATCTCCGATGGCTAGAAATCGGACGGAATTCGCATTTTTTAACCGCAGAACCTTAGCACGAAAATATTTTGCGAAACTCATGGTTTTTAAATACCACTCAGAGCTACGTGTCACACGCGGACCCTTATCGCATTTTTTTTCTTGATACCACTTACCATTTTTAAGAAATGTGAAAACCACCAGTCTTCACCTCAAACCTGCTTATACTATTTCAATAGTATGGTCCCACCATATTCTTAACTCACGGTTCCAAATTAACTTCTGGCCTTCAATTCGACCTTATTCTCCACCGATTATTTAACGCCGCTGACCAAGGTTCCGCTTCAATCTTTTAACATTTCCCGTGAAGTCATTTCCCATGTATACTTCATCATCGATTTATAATGTTGCACAATTGAATCTCCGATCGATTACCTACACTCTGCGCCTTCGGTTCATGCCAAACATTTGCTTCAAACCCATATGCCAATTAAACCCTTAACTTATAATTTTGGTTTCAACTGGTCTTCAAGATTTCATATTCACAACGCCATTCTATCTCCATTAAACCGTGTGAAAACCCTTTCATGATTTCTTTCAATAAACAGCTTCCAATTAACTATCACCACTCCCAATCGATGTATCCAATGCCTAGTTCGGAATTGAAATTCAATCCCAATTCCCTTCTAGGATGATCGATCCTTCCAGTGATCGATCCTCTCAAATATATGTATGAAAATTTATATCAAATTCTCTATTTCACACAGAGACACCAATTCAACCATTAACATAGAGTTTACACATACATAGTTCAATAAATCGACACATACGTGTGATCCGGATTTATGCAGGAACTCAACAGAATAAACACATAACCATAAATACAGAGATGCAGCGGAAATAACACTTCATTTCATTAATATCAAAGAACTGAAATTTGCTTACAGACAGAATGGAAATAAAACTAGCTAGGGCGCTGGTAGCTATCTCTGAGAAGAGATGTGGCGGCTACAGGCCTTTGAACTGAGTTACAATGAGGCTCGAGGGCCTATTTATTATTTAGAAATAATGGGAAATCCTAAACAGCCAAAACCCTAACCCTAGGAGATGAAGCGCCAAAACTATGGGCCCCGTTTGGGTAAATTGGTGTTTCAACTTCCCAGGGGCGTAACTTTGGCATACGATCTCCATTTGACGCGTACCATACCTCGTTAGAAAGATCTATCCGAGGACTACAAATTTGGAACAAGCAACATCGGTCCATGGACCCATGTTGCTCTCAATTTTCCCAAAAAACGTCGTTTAGGGCCTCAAAACGGCTCCGGAAGTTTAGGACCCGAAAAACTGCTAAAAATAGTAAACTGTGCCGAAACTGAAAAACTGAAATAGACAATGGTGGAGCCCCAAGTGGAATAGGTAGGTGACCACCAATATCCACCTGGATCATTCCTCCCCCATTAGGAAGCAATGGTCCCCATTGCGTTAAGTTCCTCCATGAGATGAGGAAATTTCTGCTGAACTTGGTCCCTGGTGAACCACTTTCCTTGGTGCAGGAGTTGGCCAGCTTTGACAACCCGATACAATTGGATCTGCTGTTGACGAGTGTTCTTGATTTGCATGTCCATGATACAATCTGTGGTGGCTTGTTCCATGCAGTCTGGGTTTAACTCTGTTGGTGTGAGTTGTTCTGCAATGTCCGAGGTGTCCAGTAGAGGTGGGAAGTAAGGACGAAGGCGATCCACATTGAAGACTGGGTGCAGACCAAGGAATGGTGGAATACTAAGCTCGAATGCATTGTTCCCTATAGCCTTGGTGATGGTGTACGGCCCGTATCGGAGCGAGCGAAGCTTGCGGTGGGGTCCAGTGAGGCGCTCCTTCTGCAAATGTAGCCATACTTTGTCACCCACCTGGAAGTTGTGTGGCACCCGGTGTTGATCATGGCGTTGCTTGTACTTGGCATTGGCTCTATCCAATATATCATGAACCTGTTGGCGGATGTGTTGAATGCGCTCGATGAAGCTACTTGCTTTGTCAACTTCAGACTGGACATGAGCTGAATCAGCCTGAGCAGTTGCAAATGGCATGGCTATGTCAATGGGACATAGTGGCTGGAATCCCAAGCCCACCTGAAAGGGGCTATGGCCAATTGAACTGTGGAGAGCCCGGTTATAACTATGTTGTACATAAGGGAGGCTCTCATCCCATGTGCGTGGATGCTTTGAATTGTACATGCGCAAAATGTGTACAATCATTCTGTTGACGACCTCTGTCTGGCCATCTGTTTGGGGATGGAAAGCTGTGGACTTGGTGAGCTTTGTGTCCAACATTGACCAGAGGATGGACCAAAATGTGCTGAGGAACCTGCTATCTCGATCTGATATGATAGATTGTGGGATCCCAAAGTGCACCCACACTCGTTCAAAGAAGAGTTTAGCAGTGGCTTCTGCTGTGATATTCTTCTTACAGGCCGCCATAATGGCCATCTTCGAGAATCTGTCAACGACCACGAAAACACAGTCATTTTCATTCTTAGTAGAAGGCAGGCCCGACATGTAATCCATGGAGATGGATTCCCAAGGTCGACTAGGGGTAGGTAGTGGAGTATATAGGCCTTGCTTCTTGATGGTCGGTTTGGCAATGGCACAAGCAGTGCAGGATCTGATGTGCTTCTCGACATCCTTTTGAAGGTTCGGCCAATAGAAATACTTCTGCAGGATTGCTACTGTTTTCTCGACCCCGAAATGCCTAGCGACTCGACTGTAGTGTGCTTCCCATATCATCTTGGCACGCTCGCTTGAAGGAACACAAAGGTGTCCCAAGTGACATAAAAGTGCATCTTGGAGGTGAAAATTTGGAACTTGCGTGCCCCCCAAGAGTGCCTTGTAAGTGTGGCCAAATTCTGGGTCACTCTCATAGAGAAGCGGCCAATCAGAAGTCTCGTGCCCACAAGAGTTGAGCACGGTGGTGAGCGCCACGATCGGTGGTCGGCTGAGGCAGTATGCAACATTATTGGTGCTACCCTTCTTGTACTTGATGTTCAAATGAAACTGTTGCAGATATGTGGACCACTTCTGATGGCGATCATTCTGCAACTTCCCTTGTGTCTGTATGAACTGCAGGGGCCGGTGGTCTATGTGGATGATTGTTTCCTTCCCAAAAATGTAATGCTTCCATTGTCGACAAGCTTGCACAATGGAATACATTTCTTTGTCATAAGTGGGATACTTGCGAACTGTGTCAGACAATGTCTCATTGTGATATGCCACTGGATGTCCCTGTTGAGTAAGAACTGCCCCAATAGCATAGTCAGAGGCATCTGTCTCGATCTCAAATGGCTATTGCAAGTCTGGTAAAGTGAGCACTGGGGCAGAACAAAGGCGATTTTTCAATTCTGTGAATGCCTTCTGTTGAGGTTCCAACCAAAAGAATTTTTCTCTCGCTCCTCCCTTGGTGACTTGACTCAAGGGCCAAGTGATATGAGAGAATCCCAACACGAACCTCTAGTAGAAATTAGCAAGACCCAAAAAGCTGCGAAGCTCTGTTGTAGTGGTTGGGGCTGGCCAATCCCGAATGACTTGGATCTTGGCTAGATCCACATGTACCCCCATTTCATCAATAATGTATCCCAGATATTGAACCTGGGTCATGCCAAAAGTGCACTTCTCCAAATTGGCACACAACTTGTGTTGCTGTAGTGTTTGGAGGACTTGTCGGATGTGGTGAGGTGCTCTTCCCAAGTCTGGCTGAAGATCAAAATTTCATCCAAGTACACCACTACAAATGAGTTTGTGAATGGTCGCAAGATGTCATCCATCAACCTCATGAAGGTTGTGGGAGCATTCTTCAACTCGAAAGGCATGACCAGCCATTCGAAAAGGCCTTCCTTAGCTTTGAAGGAAGTCTTCCACACATCGGAGGGTTCAATCGGTACCTGGTGATACCCCGACTTCAAGTCAATCTTTCTAAAATATTTTTCACCTTTGAGTTGGTCCAGAAGGTCATCAATCCATGGGATTGGGTACCTATTCCAGACAATGATCTTGTTTGACGCCCGATAGTCAATACAGAGTCTCCACGTCCCATCCTTCTTCTGTACCAACACGATCGGGCTCCCACAGGGCGATGAACTTGGTCAGATGTTACCTTTCTGCAACAGCTCTTGAATCTGCCTCTTGATTTCATCGTTCTCTAGAACAGAGCGCCGATAGATCGGTCCATTGGGTAATGATGCACCTGATGTCAGATCAATGGGGTGCTTGACTTGGCAGTGCAGAGGAACCCTTGTGGGTGAGGTGAAGATGTCCCCGTACTCCTCCATAACCTTTTCCATTTGTTGTTGTCGTGCAGAGGAGCCCTGTCTGGAGGTTGTGGCCACAGTCTTCTTCTTTCCCTGGAGGCAGATCATCAGGAAAAAAAAATTCCTGGTTTGGGAAATGATCTTACTACATTTTTTGCAGTAACTAAAGAGATAGCGGTGGGCGGTGGTACCTCTAGTATCTTGTACAACTCATTTCGCAAAGTAATAATAACAACACGAGGCCGAGACTTATACATAGCATGTCACTTCCACAAGTATGGTTGGCCTAATAATACATCAAAAACATCAAGAGGAGCAATGTCACATAATACCTCATCCGTGAAGGGCTTGATGCTATAGGGAAGATGACACTGACGGCTGACGCGGAGATCTCGTCCTTGGTGAAGCCATCCGATGGTGTATGGATGTGGGTGAGATATGGTCGGCAAGCCCAACCACTTCACGGCATCTGCTGAACAGTCTTTGGCCTTCTATTGTCGAAATGAATCGCACTGGAGCCCTTTACCCACATCTGGGAGTGGAAGAGACGTTCTTCCTCCTCTGGATCTTCTGGTTCCTCCTTCTGGATCTTCGTAGTGGCAACAATGGCATTGGGCCTCCGCATCAATAATTGCTCCCTTTGGTCAACTCTTGTCGTTCTCATCAGAGTCGGGCATGCATCTCGACTCAATCCCGTGATCTCGGCCACTCGCCGACTGCAGTCTTATGATTTCATTTGGGCTGGAGGAGCTCCTTGCTGGAACTGTGCATGGCTCTTTCAGCTCTTACTTGATTCTTTGGCTTGCAGCCTTGGCAGGCTTCCCAGGATAGCCTGAGTCGCCACCCTGATCTTTTTTTCCTTTTTTTTTTTATGCTGAAAATTTTTCCCTTGCTGATCTGCATCCAAGTCTCGCCGTTTGAATTTTTGCCAATCTGGGCAAAAGATGGGAACCCATGCCGTACCAAGCGAGGAGATGTCGAGGAACTCCATTTCCTCCCGAATGTATCTGTGCAGACAACTGCGATACTTTAGCACCAAATGTTTCTCTGAATCTTTGATACCCAACTTTGTGCGCAGGGTATGGAACAGATTCGTCAGCTCGTGCACATCTTGATCCCTTTGTTGTCGCAGCGTGGTCCATTGTATGTACTTGTCTTCATAGCTCCCCACAGGATAGTACTGTTCCTTGACGGCGTCTCGGAAAGAATTCCAAGTTGGTACGGCCGAGAACAGAGAGGGTTCTGTCTGGTCCTTGTTCTCACAGTAGGTTTCCCACCAGTCCTTAACATGGGGGGTAGCTTTGAGGAGTGCAAAAACAATCTTCTCCCGGTCTGAAAAGTCATGAACAGAGAAATATCCTTCTAATAGATTCAACCATCTATCTACGGCATCTGCGTCTATTTGACCCTCAAATATGGGAATGTAAAAATTTACTTGTACCTTAAAGGGAGTCGCAACTCCAGAGTGGCTACTGGATGCAGATGCGCCGCCGGTGGGCAGCCGTTGAAGGATCTGAGCAAAGCTATCCATCATCGCGTTCCTTTGTTTTTCGAGGGCCTCCTCGATCAATATTTTGATAGGATCTCCTGCTCCCTCATCTTTCTTTTCGTCCCCCATGGGCGTCCGTCGAGGTTTGCGAGGCTGATCTTGCAAAGGTTCCACCAGATCAAGCCCTAGCTCCCTATACCCCGACCTCGTTGGGGACATGCAAAGAAGGATCGAGAAAAAGCAGACCCCTCTGATACCACTGATCCGGATTTATGCAGGAACGCAACAGAATAAACATATAACCATAAATACAGAGATGCAATGGAAATAACACTTCATTTCATTAATATCAAAGAACTGAAATTTGCTTACAGACAGAATGGAAATAAAACTAGCTAGGGCGCTGGTAGTTATCTCTGAGAAGAGATGTGGCGGCTACAGGCCTTTGAACTGAGTTACAATGAGGCTCGAGGGCTTATTTATTATTTAGAAACAATGGGAAATCCTAAACAGCCAAAACCCTAACCCTAGGAGACGAAGTGCCAAAAGAACAAACTCTCTCTCAGAAAACAAAAGGCACGATAGAAAACTTCACAACCAGAGAAATTATTCATTAATTTCCGGATCCCCCTTTACAAAGCAAGGCTTATATTTATAGCCTCTAAAACAGTCATCCGGTGAAAAATTTTACCAGTAACCTAGGACACAAAGAATCTACTCTCGGTAAGAACATCATGCAAGAAGTCATATCCGAAGGACAAACAGTAAAAGTGATTTGTACAAAAAGTAAAGATTCGGGCAAGTGGGTACTACCACTTGTTATCTCATTCCTTAAAGGCAGAGCCATATGGAGACCGAATCTGACCATATCTAAAAAGAAAGATAATATAAATCTAGGAAGGACGGCCAGAATCTAGGACATCAGCTCTTAATAATTACAAAGTGGATATTTTTAAGAAAACCCACGAAAACTAATGTATGATATCGTAAGAGTGATCATACATGTCAACCGCTGTCACTATTATTCCATTCTTCAGTAGCTGCATATTCTCTATCTGCTTGATCCATTTCTAACAATTTTTCAACATTGGGAGAAAATATATCATGAGGTAAAGAATCATCCAGCCATGGAGGTGCTTCTTCAAGGAAACAATAGTGGAATGGGAATGAAAAGATATTTGAAGGCCTCTGTCTGAAAACTGATAGACAAACTGAATGAAGCATCAATCCATTTTTCATCATTGATGATTACTAATGTATCTTCATGAATAAATTCAAATTCTACAGTATAATCATGCTGTGCTGCAATATGTATTTCCCATATAAGAGTGCTGATAGTATCTGGGAAATCATTATTACACATCCATTCAACCCAGGCATGTACTTAAACATAAACAATTTGAACCAAGGACTCCACAAATTTATGGCACTATCTAATTGTGTAGCATATGCAATTACTCTAACATAACCATGAATCCTAGCCCTCTGATGTATAGTGAAATAATCTTTCCAGGTCCAATCAGTGTTTTGAACAAAACCAAAATAAACAGGAATGGGTTCATGGGACAATGCATAAAATACTCTCCATGGCCTATTTCTATATGGTAACTCTCTACCGTATGCTAACATGCAATCCTCTGTGTTGTGGATGATTTTGCCACCCCCCTAGAGACAGCCTAGAGTTGCTATAGACCAGTGCCTAGGACATCTTAATATAGCAAGGAGCCCTTTATAGTTTGGGTTGTCAGTCCAAGGAGCTCTCTTACTATCTCTTGTTTGAAACAAAAAAACTAAATTTGAATGGGACCAATCTCTCTCAGAAGCTAGTACAAAGACAAGATCAATGTAGGAACATCATGTAAAACTTCAGCATGAAAGCATCAGACAGTTAAGAGACCGCTTACTGTAAAGAGGGCCAATTCAAATAATATATCACAGAAATCAAATATCAGGAAGTAAATGCAGTGAGGAAACATAGGAAGATATTAGCTGACATGAGACTGATACCCAGATACACAACAAAACCACATAAGGGCGCACCAATTTACGAATCCTTATATGACAATGGCGTTTTAAAAGCACCCTCCTCAAGCAACTAATATAGCAGAAAATATGGAAAGAGTGAACATGGAACAGTATATCATGACTAGGCCTATTTAAAGCGCTTGACTAATTCCAGAAAGGGCACCACTTAAGATGAATCCTTACTGCAAACTAGTGAGCCACTCGCATTCTAGAGCATGATACAAGAAGATAAATTGCATGAAATGAGATAATGTATTAACACATAAGAGAAATTACATACTGTGAGATACCATAGATCAGAATCCTCAATACAGTTATAACCCCTCCTCACTGAGACCCTATGGGCTCTGAAACCTCATACAGAAATGTTACAAAATGTGTACAGAAGCCTTCTCGCTGCACAGCCTGCTGATAGAAATCTGGAACCCCTCAAAAACCTTATTTTTGAGTATTTATAGAGAGGACAGAAACTTCTGGAGGAGGAGGAAGTCGAGGCACAATTAATGACTCAGTTTGAACCAATCCTGGCGGAAAACATTCGCGCCTTCTCTTATGAATGACTGACTATAAATGAATACAACTAACAGTCCGCCTAAAGAAATAAATGCTGGGAGATAAAAATCTCTTTATATATAGGACAAGAATAATAAAATATATGCAATATGCTGCCCATGGTCGTGGAAAATCTCGGGTCAGCCGTAAAATATTTGATCAATCTCAGACCCGCATCGCACATGGGCCCCGCTTCAGATTTGAGTCCCTGATCTTTGCGACGCCGGCTAACGCACTGAGAGTCTACCCGAGGAATCCATATCTATGTCTTCTTTAATGGCGGTCACCTCTCCCACCTACCCTCGGCTCCTTCCTTTAATTTCGCCAGTATGATATGTCCTTTGGTATGCTCCAGATCTTTTCAACAGAGGCGGAAAGTTAAAGCGCCAACTAAGTCAATTTAAAACCTGCAAAACCCGCAAAACATTAGAGAAAGATGACTCGGTGACAGGGAGTGTGCATATGACAACGACCATGGAATCGGTGATGCAGACTAGGCGAGATATTGAGACGCATGAAAATAATGGAGAAATGGGGCGGAAATGCGTTCTTATATGGGGCTAAGAATGAATGAACGAGGCAAAGGTTCATGTAATCGTGACACATCACCGAAATATATGAATGGTGAGAAAGAATATAACGTACACTTCAGAATAATGGTGACACACCATTGAGGTGGACCCAAATCGGGAATCGAATTTGAAAAGTGGAGCGTGGGAGGCCGGTGACATTTGAAGCTCCGATTACATTGAGTATGTGGTCGCTGATACCCAGGACCGTTCGATCTCAGAACAAGATCAACGGCTACACTCGCATCGGAGGGTAATAAAATGGTGAGCCATGGAATACCGCCGGTCTGTTATGCGCGGGCCCTCCATATAAGTTGATTGCCGTGCCGTTGATTTGAGTCAGATCGGACGGCCAGCATTGCGCCCGATCGTCAAGACAATAGGCCCCTTCTCGCTTTGAACTATGGTTTTCAGACTCGAGTCATATGGAAGCCGAAGCGGGAGGGAGTCAAACTCTTAAGAATCTCGGCCCGATTATTTAAATTTGGGTTTTTAACCATTGTAAAGCAGATTTTCGGGCGGAGATAGTCATATCAAGCAGGGTCATGAGATTTTAGGCCACGACAGAGGTTCAAAATGGATTTGAATGAGGCAGCAGGGAAAAATTCACAGGCAGAGGTAAATATGTACAACATCGGCTCCATTTGGGGACGACATGTTCGTCCTCGGACATGTCGAGAACACGCAGACCATTAAATATTTCATCCCGCTTTCCAATCCCCCTGTATGTGAATTTTATCCTACAATTCCCCTGCTTTTCTTCAAAACTCATTAGCACACCTACATTATTCAAAGAATGATGGAACAAAAAGAAAACTAATGTACAATATAATACACCAGGCTGTCTTGGCCTCCTGGGTCCCATACTCTGCTTTGCTGGCATCCATTGGTTACATTATTCTTCAGTTGTACCCCTCCAGGTTTCCATATTTTATTCTGCAATTTTCTTCCAGTTATGCTTTCACATTCTGTTCTTGTTTTTCCATTACCTAACTTTCTTTGCTTTCTTGCTGCTATCTGCTGTTTCTGAGGCACCTTCATCATCAGTCTTTTGATGCTGTCAATCTCTATGCATAGCCCTTCTTTTGTCTGGAAGTTACTTTGCCCACTGCTGTCTTCATCCTGAGCAGCTTTGATTTTTGCACTTTCCACTGCATCTTCAATATGGCTCTCGAAACCCTGATCATCTCCTTTTTGTATTTTGAAAGGCAGTGGGGTCTCTTCTTCTTGTTCTTGGATAGCAGCTTTGAAAAATCTTCTCTCTGCTGGCACCGTACTGCTAGAAAAGACCCTTGATCCTTCTTCAAATGTCTGTAAAAAATGAGCATAAGGATCATAAAATGATACCTGGTCAAAAGTGTTTGGCAAGCAGGCTTCAACCAGGATTTTATCTCCTTTCACTGGATCAAGAAGAAGACTCTTTTGAGAGAGAGAATCTCCTTCATTCTCTAAACTGGAGGACTTATTGCATACTGGAGCTGAGTCCTTTTGGAGCTCTGGCATATTCTGCTCTGCTGTGCTGAGCTCTATGAAAAAATTTATGCATTCTTGAGCAGGGGCTTGCCCCATTATCTCCTCTTTTTCAAGAGAAAGCTCGTTGCTTTCATCTTGCTCAAGAATCTCTTCTTGGCTCTCCTCCCCTCCTTCCTGTATTGAATCATATTTTTTCAACATAATCTCCAGCAACCTGATTTCTTCGTTCCACGGATTAAAGTCTTCCCCCGAGTTTCCTTCCTCCTTTCTTGAAAAGGAAAGCTGCTGACTTCCAGTCTCGCTGATGGTCTGTGTTAAAGAAAAATGAGGATCCAAGGAATCTTCATCTGTTATTATACTATCATGGCTCTCCTCATCCGTATTATAGATGGGCTGACTGGTTTCATTACTATTCTGAGATTGCTGGCCCTGACTTTCCTCCCATGGGTCTACTGATGATGGTTCTGCAGACTCAGCTTCTCTCTGGAAACAATCATCATCAAATAAATCATAACTAGGAAAGTCGCAGTCATAAGCAATGTCGCCAATCAAACATGTTGGATTCTCAACAGGTCCTTCTTCATCTTGATCCTCAGAGGAGTTTCCAGGATCCAAATTATCAAACTCAAGTGACGAATGGGCAAGAGTAGGTGTCCTATAGAAAATTTCTGAGGCAGGCTGCTGATTTGATATCTGATCAACCTCTTCTTCTGTCAAAGGAGGTGATTGTTTTGTATTTCTTTGTGCAGAAGAATAGCAGCTCTCTTTTTCTTGTACTAGCTGATTGGGAGGCAGGATGTTCTCTTGAGCCTCTTCTTTTACATCGGATTCTGCCTCTTCTATGTGGTTTCTTGCTTCCTCGAGGCAGCGCTCCCTATTTTCCATGGCTATCAGATTGTGATACTCTCTGATCAGCATAATACAGGATGTAGGTAAGCAATCAGGCGGTTTCTGATCACTTTCTTCCTCATCTTCCATAGGTTTTAAAGCATCATACATGTATTGCTCATTGTCTACGTCTTGGGCTTGTTCTTGTTATTGCAAGAGTTTGATCTCAGCTTCGTATCTTTCAATCATCACTCTTAGAAGGATTTTCTTAGGCACAGGCGTGCAACTTGGGATGAGAAGAGTGATTCGTGGAAGGTCCTCCACTTCCATTTTTGCTAAGCCATGTGACATTTCATCTCTGCACTCTGCTATAAAATTCGGATGCATTTTGCAAGCTACTCAGAGTCTTCCACCAGTGGGATCTTTTAATTATTCAGGAACTGTGGAATCGCCAGGTGGATGGTTTAAGATCTTACTGTCCACCTCAGTGATTTTCCAAATCAAGGCTATTGTTTCTTCCCAGTAGATTCGGGACTGCAAATGGATTTAACAAATAAAGACCAGTGGAGTTGGGATTTTCTACTGAGATTTCTTGAGAAGAAGAAGGATAATCTTCAACAGAGTATTCAGGATTTTCAACACGAGTTGGCTTCTTCTCTTTCCAAACTCTTCTGTGAATGATCTTCTCCGGGTCAGAGACAGGTGTTTTCGGCTGTGAGGTATCTGACCTCAAATGGGGCTTCCGGGAAGCCAGGACTTCCAATAAAATTTATCAAATAAAGACCAGTGGAGTCACCAAGGTGAGAAATCTACAACTCTTCACCTCTCTGTGCTCACCTGATTAGAGAGTGAATATAGGATGTCGAACCCAGGGAAACAGATATTCTTGAATTCGTTCCCCGGCAACGGCGCCAGAAAGATGTTGTGGATGATTTTGTCACCCCCCTAGAGACAGCCTAGAGTTGCCATAGACCAGTGCCTAGGACATCTTAATATAGCAAGGAGCCCTTTTAGTTCGGGTTGTCAGTCCGAGAACTCACTTACTATCTCTTGTTTGAACAAGGAAATTAGCTTTGAATGGGACCAATCTCTCTCAGAAGCTGACACAAAGATAAGAATAATGTAGGAACATCATGTAAAAATTCAGCATGAAAGCATCAGACAGTTAAGAGACCGCTTACTGTAAAGAGGGCCGATTCAAATAATATATCACAGAAATCAGATATCAGGAAGTGAGTGCAGTGAGGAAACATAAGAAGATATTAGTTGGCATGAGACTGATACCCAGATACACAACATAACCATATAAGGGCACACCAATTTACAAATCCTTATATGACAATGGCGTTTTAAAAGCACCCTCCTCAAGCAACTAATATAGCAGAAAATATGAAAAGAGCGAACATGGAACAGCATATCATGACTAGGCCTATTTAAAGCGCTTGACTAATTCCAGAAAGGGCACCACTTAAGATGAATCCTTACTGCAAACTAGTGAGCCACTCACATTCTAGAACATGATACAAGAAGACAATTTGCATGAAATGAGATAATGTATTAACACATAAGAGAAATTACATCGTGAGAAATACCATAGATCGAATCCTCAATGCGCTATAACTCCCTCTCACCGGAGACCCTACGGCTCGAAACTTCATACGTAAATGTTACAAGATGTATACATAAGTCTTCTCGCCGCACCGTCCGCTAACAAACTGAACCCCATAATGTCTTATTTCTCAGTATTTATAGAGGAGACAAATATAAACCCTGATTTGCGGGAGACGAGGCAGCCACCAATAGAGAAACTCAGCTTGAACCAAAATGGCGGGGAAAACATTCGCGTCTTCTCTTATGAATGACTAACTATAAATGAATACAAATCTATCAAATTGCCTAAAGACTATAGATGTCAGAGATAAAAATCTCTTCATACAAGACAGAATAATAAAATATATGTAATATGTTTTTCCATGCTGTGTACCGCCGCGTAAAATATTTGGATCAATCTGTAATCCGGTACTGTACTTTCGGCCCTTGGCTTTGGATTTGAGTCCTGGATCTTTAATGCTGGGCGAACGCATCTGGAGAGTTCTGAGAATCCATATCTATGTCTTCTTTAATGGCGGTCACCTCTCCCACCTACCCTCAGCTCCTTCCTTTAATTTCGCCAGTATGATATGTCCTTTGGTATGCTCCAGATCTTTTCAACGGAGGCGGAAAGTTAAAGCGCCAACTAAGTCAATTTAAAACCTGCAAAACCCGCAAAACATTAGAGAAAGATGACTCGGTGACAGGGAGCGTGCATATGACAGCGACAATGGAATCGGTGATGCAGACTAGGCTAGATATTGAGACACATGAAGATAATGGAGAAATGGGGTGGCAATGAATGAACGAGGCAAAGGTTCATAGACCGTGACACATCACCGGAACATATGAATGGTGGAGGAAGAATACAGCGTACACTTGTGAATAATGGTGACTTGACCACAGGAGGTGGGACCCAAATCGGGAATCGGAATCGGAAAGTGGAGCGGGGAGGCCGGGGTGACACATTTTGGAAGCTCCGATTGCGATCGAGGGCAGGGCTGCGATTAACCCAGAACCGTTCGATCTTGGAACAAGATCAACGGCTACATTTTCATCGGAGGGTAATAAATCGGCGGGTCATGAAATACCGACGGTCTGTTGTGCGCGGGCCCTCTGTATAAGTTAATTGCTGCGCCGTTGATCTGAGCCAGATCGAACGGTCAACATTGCGCCCGATCGTTAAGACAAAAGGCCCCCTTTTGGCTTTGAATTATGGTTTTCAGACCCGGGTCATATGGAAGCCGAAGCGGGAGGGAGTTAAAATCTTAAGGAATCAGCCCGATTGTTTAAATTTGAGTTTTGAGGTGAGAAATCTGCAACTCTTCACCTCTCTGTGCTCACCTGATTAGAGAGTGAAAATAAGATGTCGAACCCAGGGAAACAGATATTCTTGAATTCGTTCCCCGGCAATGGCGCCAGAAAGATGTTGTGGATGATTTTGTCACCCCCCTAGAGACAGCCTAGAGTTGCTATAGACCAGTGCCTATGACATCTTAATATAGCAAGGAGCCCTTTATAGTTTGGGTTGTCAGTCCAAGGAGCTCTCTTACTATCTCTTGTTTGAAACAAGGAAACTAAATTTGAATGGGACCAATCTCTCTCAAAAGCTAGTACAAAGACAAGATCAATGTAGGAACATCATGTAAAACTTCAGCATGAAAGCATCAGACAGTTAAGAGACCGCTTACTGTAAAGAGGGCCAATTCAAATAATATATCACAGAAATCAGATATCAGGAAGTAAATGCAGTGAGGAAACATAGGAAGATATTAGCTGACATGAGACTGATACCCAGATACACAACAAAACCACATAAGGGCACACCAATTTACGAATCCTTATATGACAATGGCGTTTTAAAAGCACCCTCCTCAAGCAACTAATATAGCAGAAAATATGGAAAGAGTGAATATGGAACAGTATACCATGACTAGGCCTATTTAAAGCGCTTGACTAATTCCAGAAAGGGCATCAACAAGGATGAATCCTTACTGCAAACTAGTGAGCCACTCGCATTCTAGAACATGATACAAGAAGACAAATAGCATGAAATGAGATAATGTATTAACACATAAGAGAAATTACATACTGTGAGATACCATAGATCAGAATCCTCAATACAGTTATAACCCCTCCTCACTGAGACCCTACGGGCTCTGAAACTTCATACAGAAATGCTACAAAATGTATACAAAAGCCTTCTCGCTGCACAGTCTGCTGACAGAAATCTGGAACCCTTCAAAAATCTTATTTCCGAGCATTTATAGAGAAAACAGAAACTTCTAGAGGAGGAGGGAGACGAGACACAATTAATGACTTGGTTTGAAACAAAATGGCGGAAAACATTCGCGCCTTCTCTTATGAATGACTAACTATAAATGAATACAACTAACAGTCTGTCTAAAGAAATAAATGCTGGGAGATAAAAATCTCTTCATATACAAGACAGGAATAATAAAATATATGCAATATGCTGCCCGCGGCTGGGGGAAAATCTGCTGCCGTAAAAGATTTGGATCAATTCAGATTCCGGTACCGTACTTTCC
Source organism: Pinus albicaulis (assembly GCA_034641835.2). Taxonomy (NCBI): domain Eukaryota; kingdom Viridiplantae; phylum Streptophyta; class Pinopsida; order Pinales; family Pinaceae; genus Pinus; species Pinus albicaulis. Next base: position 563,923,922 of record CM076581.1, read on the forward strand.
GTCCTCGGCTTTGGATTTGAGTCCCGGATCTTTAATGCCGGGCGAACGCATATGGAGAGTTCGAGAATCCATAGTCTATGTCTTCTTTAATGGCGGTCACCTTCTCCCACCTACCCTTTAGCTCCTTCCTTTACGTCGCATGATATGTCCTTTGGTATGCTCCGGGATCTTTCAACGGAGGCGGAAAGTTAAAGCGCCAACTAAGTCAATTTAAACCCGCAAAACCCGCAAAACATTAGAGAAGATGACTCTGCGGGATGTGAGTGACATGACAGCCGACCATGGAATCCAAGTGATGCGTACTAGGCGAGATATTGAGACGCATGAAGATAATGAAGAAATGGGGCGGGACAATGCGTAATACAATGGGCGGCAATGAATGAACGAGTAAAGGTTCATGTACCGTGACACATCACCGAACATATGAATGGTGGAGGAAGAATACAAAATAAGCGTACACTTGTGAATAATGGTGACACGACCACAAGAGGTGAGACCCAAATCGGGAATCGGAATCGTAAAAGGTGGAGCGGGGAGGCCGTGTGACACATTTTGGAAGCTCCGATTGCGATTGAGGGCAGGGTCGCGATTAACTCCGTAACCGTTCGATCTCGAACAAGATCAACGACTACATTTGCACGTGAGGGTAATAAATCGCGTTCATGAAATACCGACGGCCGTGCGCGGGCCCTCCGTATAAGTTAATTGCCGCGCTGATCCGAGCTAGATCGAACGGTCAACATTGCGCCCGATCGTTAAGACAAAAGGCCCCCTTTTGGCTTTGAATTATGGTTTTCGACCTCGGTCATATGGACGCCGGTTTAGGAGGGTTGGGGCAAATCTTAAGGAATCACTCGATTGTTTAAATTTGAGTTTTCAACTATTGCAAAGCAAGTTTTCCGGCGGAGACAATAATAACAGTGTGGTTATGAGATTTCGTGTCACTTACAGAGCGGCTAAAAATGGATTTAAATGAGGCAAACAGGCAAAAATTCACAGCAGAGGTAAATATGTACAACATCGGCTCCATCCGGGGACGACATGTTCGTCCTGGCATGTCCAGTAACAATACGTACCATTAAATATTTCATCCCGCTTCCAATCCTCCTATATGTGAATTTTATCCTACAATTCCCTTGCTTTTCTTCAAAAAACTCATTAGCACACCCACATTATTCAAAGAATGATGGAACAAAAAGAAAAACTAATGTATAATATAATACACCAAAATTTCGTCTTGGCCTCCCGGGTCCCATACTCGCTTTGCCGGCATCCATCAAGCTACATTATTCTTCAGTTTGTACCCCTCTAGGTTTCCATATTTTATTCTCGCAATTTTCTTCCGCTATGCTTTCACATTCGTTCTTGTTTTTCCATTACCTAACTTTCTTTGCTTTCTTGTCATTATCCGCTTTTTCCGAGGCATCTTCGTCATTAGTCTCGATGCCGTCAATTCCTATGCCCAAATTCTTCTTTTATCCGGGAAGTTACTTCGCCCACCGCCGTCTTCATCCCGGGGTGCCTTTGATTTTTGCACTTTCCACCGCATCTTCAATATGGCTCTCGAAACTCGATTATCTCCTTTAGATTTTGAAAGGCAAGAGGGTCTCTTGTTCCACAATAGCAGCCTTGAAAATTCTTCTCCGCCGGCAACATACCGGCTAGAAAAGACCCGATCCTTCTTCAAATGTCCGCAAAAATGAGCATATGATCATAAAAATGATACCTCGGTCAAAAGTGTTTCCGTGCGGTGGCTTCCAACTAGATTTTATCTCCTTTCACCGGGATCAAGAAGAAGACTCTTTTGAGAGAGAGACTCTCCTTCATTCTCTAAACTGGAGGACTTATTGCATACTGGAGCTAAGTCCTTTTGGAGCTCTGGTATATTCTGCTCTGCTGTGCTGAGCTCTATGAAAAAATTTATGCATTCTTGAGCAGGGGCTTGCCCCATTATCTCCTCTTTTTCAAGAGAAATCTCGTTGTTTTCATCTTGCTCAAGAATCTCTTCTTGGCTCTCCTCCCCTCCTTCCTGTATTGAATCATATTTTTTCAACATAATCTCCAGCAACCTGATTTCTTCGTTCCACGGATTAAAGTCTTCCCCCGAGTTTCCTTCCTCCTTTCTTGAAAAGGAAAGCTACTGGCTTCCAGTCTCGCTGATGGTCTGTGTTAAAGAAAAATGAGGATCCAAGGAATCTTCATCTGTTATTATACTATCATGGCTCTCCTCATCCGTATCATAGATGCGCTGACTGGTTTCATTACTATTCTGAGATTTCCGGCCCTGACTTCCCCCCCATGGGTCTACTGATGATGGTTCTGCAGACTCAGCTTCTCTCTGGAAACAATCATCATCAAATAAATCATAACTAGGAAAGTCGCAGTCATAAGCAATGTCACCCGTCAAACCTGTTGGATTCTCAGCAGGTCCTTCTTCATCTTGATTCTCAGAGGAGCTTTCTGGATCCGAATTATCAAACTCAATGGACGAGTGAGCAAGGGAATCTGTTCTGTAAAAGACTTCTGAGGTGAACTGCTGATTTAATTTCTGATCAACCTCATCTTCTGTCAAAGGGGATGATTGCTTTGTGTTCCTTTGTGCAGAAGAGCAGCAGCTCTCCTTTTCTTGTACTAGCTGATTGGGAGGCGGGATGTTCTCTTGAGGCTCTTCTTTTACATCAGATTCTGCCTCTTCTATGTGGTCTTTTGCTTCTTCGAGGCAGCTCTCCCTATTTTCCATTGCTATTAGATCGTGATACTCTCTGATCAGCATAATACAAGATGTAGGTAAGCAATCAGATAGTTTCTAATCACTTTCTTCCTCATCTTCCATAGGTTTTAAAGCATGATACATGTCTTGCTCATTATCCACGTCTTGGGTTTGTTCTTGTGATTGCAAGAGTTTGATCTCAGCTTCATATCTTTCAATCATCACTCTTAGAAGGATTTTCTTAAGCACCAGGCGTACAGCTTTGGGAATGAGAGGAGTGATCCGTGGAAGGTCCCCCACCCCCTCCCACTTCCATTTTTCCAAGCCATGATATTTCATCTGCCTCTGCTACAAAACTCGGTTCATTGTAGCTACTCGAGAGTCTTCCACCGGTGGGTTATTTTAATTATTGAGACTGTGGAGTCGCCAGGTGGATGGTTTAAGATCTTACTATCCACCACAGTGATTTTCCAAATCAAGGCTATTGTTTCTGCCCCAGCAGAGTCAGGACTGCAAATAGATTTATCAAATAAACAACAGTGGAGTCGGGATTTTCGACTGAGATTTCTTGAGAAGGAGAAGGCGAATAATATTCAATGGGATATTCAGGGTTTTCAGCAGAGTTTTCAGCACGAGCTGGCTTCCTCTCCTTCCAGACTCTTTTATGAATGATTTTTTTTTTTTTTTTTTTTAGATTTGGTTCTGGGTGTTTTGAATTGGGAGATATCCGACCTCAAATGTGAAAGCTTTCGAGAAGCCAGGTTCTGATAAAATTATCAGTAAAGACCGGTGGAGTATCCTGAGTGAAATCAACTCTTCACCTCTGTGCTCACCTGATTAGAAGTGAATAGGAGATGTGAACCCGAGAAAGCAGATATTCTTGGTCGTTCCCACAGCAACGGCGCCAGAAAGATGTTGTGGATGATTTTGTCACCCTCCTAGAGACAGCCTAGAGTTGCCATAGACCAGTGCCTAGGACATCTTAATATAGCAAGAAGCCCTTTATAGTTTGGGTTGTCAGTCCAAGGAGCTCACTTACTATCTCTTGTTTTGAACAAGGAAATTAGATTTGAATGGGACCAATCTCTCTCAGAAGCTAGTACAAAGACAAGAACAATGTAGGAACATCATGTAAAACTCCAGCATGAAAGCATCGGTCAATTAAGAGACATTCTTTTAAAGAGGGCCGATTCAAATAATATATCCACGAAATCGAGATACCGGGAGTCGGTGCGGTGAGGAAACATAAGGAGATATTAGGCGACATGGGAGGCGTGCCGAGATACACAACGAGAACCATATGAAAGTTGCCTGAGCCTACGAATCCTTATATGACAATGGAATTTTAAAAGCACCCTCCTCAAGCAACTAATATAGCAGAAAATATGGAAAGAGTGAACATGGAACAGTATATCATGACTAGGCCTATTTAAAGCACTTGACTAATTCCAGAAAGGGCACCACTTAAGATGAATCCTTACTGCAAACCAGTGAGCCACTCGCATTCTAGAACATGATACAAGAAGATAAATAGTATGAAAAGAGATATTGTATTAACACATGAAAGAAATTACATACTGTGAGATACCATAGATCAGAATCCTCAATACAGTTATAACCCCTCCTCACTGAGACCCTACGGGCTCTGAAACTTCATACAGAAATGTTACAAAATGTATGCAGAAGCCTTCTCACTGCACAGTCTGCTGACAGAAATCTGGAACCCTTCAAAAATCTTATTTTTCAGTATTTATAGAGGAGACAGAAACTTCTGGAGGAGGGAGACGAGGCACAATTAATGACTCAGTTTGAACCAACATGGCGGAAAACATTCGCGCCTTCTCTCATGAATGACTATAAATGAATACAACTAACAGTCCGTCTAAAGAAATAAATGCTGGGAGATAAAAATCTCCTTATGTACAAGATAGAAACAGTAAAATATATACAACATATTGCCTGCGGCTGAGGGAAAATCCGCTGCCGTAAGAGATTTGAAATAATCTGCATTTCAGTACTGTACTCTCGGCCCTTGGCTTTGGATTTGAGTCCTGAATCTTTAATGCGGGGCGTATTTATCTGGAGAGTTCTGAGAATCCATATCTACGCTTTCTTTAATAGCGGTCACCTCTCCCACCTACCCTCAGCTTCTTTCCTTAATTTCGCCAGTAGGATATGTCCTTTAGTATGTTCCAGATCTTTGCAACGAAGGCGGCGAGTTAAAGCGCCAACTAAGTCGTTTTAAAACCTGCAAAACCTGCAAAACCTTAGAGAAAATTGACTCGGTGACAGGGAGTGGGGGATATGACAGCGGCCATGGAATCGGTAATACAGATTAGGCGAGGTATTGAGAAGATGCAGGGTGACAGGAAACACGCGAATATAACGGAGAAACAGGGGGGTGACAATGCAGAATAGAATGAAGTGATAATGGACGAACAGAGCAAAGGTTCAGGACACGTCATCAAAACATATGGATGGTGGAGGAAGAACACGACGTACACTTGTGAATTACGATGACACGACCACAGGAGGTGGGACCCGAATCGGGGATCGCAATCGGAAGATGGAGCGGGGAGACCGGGGTGATACATTCTTTAAGTTCCGACTGCGATTGACTCAGGGCCGTTCGATCTCAAAACAAGATCGACGGCTATACTTGCATCGGAGGATAATAAAGCGGTGGGGCCATGAAAAACCGCCGGTCTGTTGCACGCGGACCTTCCATAGAAGTTGATTGCCGCACCGTCGATTTGAACCAGATCGGGTGGCCAACATTGCTTCCGATCATTAAGACAATCGGCCCCTTCTTGCTTTGAATTACGGTTTTCAGACTCGGGTCATATGAGCCGAGAAGCGGGAAGGAGTCAAACTCTTGCAGAATCTCGGCCCGATCAGCAGTTGGGCTTTTAACTCATAAAAATGGAACCACTACCAGTAGAGGATATTAATATCAAACGAAGAGGTCATGAGATTTTACAAATTTTAATGAGGAGGTTAAAAATGGATGCGAATGAGGCAGAAAGCGGGAAAAATTAGGGCATGAAATTCTCTCTTTAATATCCAGCTCCATCAGGACGACATGTTTAGATCCTCGGGCATGTCGAGAACACGAGACCATTAAATTGGAGATCTTATTATTCAATTCCACCACTTTTTACCTCAATTAATTATATGTAATTCTTTTAATTATGACTCGTTGACTTATTTACATTATTAAAAGAATGATGAAACAAAAAAGAAAACTAGTGTACAATATAATACACCAGGTTGTCTTTGCCTCCTGGGTCCCATACTTTGCTTTGCTGGTATCCATTAGTTGCATTATTCTTCAACTGTACCCTTCTATGTTTCCATATTTTTTCCACAATTTGCCACTCCATCTCTAACCTCATATTAATTCTTGTTTTTCCATTGCCAAATTTTCTTTGCTTTCTTACTGTCATCTGCTTTTTCCGAGGCATCTTCGTCATTAGTCTTCTAATGCTGTCAATTCCTGTGCCCAGCCCTTCTTTTATCTGGAACTGACCTTGCTCACTGCCATCTTCATCCTGGGCAGCTTTGATTTTTGCACTTTCCACTGCATCTTCAATATGGCTCTCGTAAGCCTGATCACCCTCTTCTTGTATTTTGAAAGGCAGTGGGATCTCTTCTTCTTGTTCTTGGATAGCAGCTTCAAAAAATCTTCCTTCTGCTGACAACATGCTGCTAGAAAAGACCCTTGATCCTTGTTCAAATATTTGCAAGAAATGCACATGAGGATCATGAGATGATACCTGGTCAAAAGTGTTTGGCAAGCAGGCTTCAACCAAGATTTTATCTCCTTTCACTGGATCAAGAAGAAGACTCTCTTGAGAGAGAGAATCTCCTTCATTTTCTTCATTTTCTGAACTTGAGGACTCATCATATATTGGAGCTGAGTCCTTTTGAAGCTCTAGTATGTTTTTCTCTGATGCGCTGAGCTCTGTGAAAAGGTCCTTGAATTCTTGAGCAGGGGCTTGCCCCATTATCTCCTCTTTTTCAAGAGAAAGCTCGCTGTTTTCATCTTGCTCAAGAATCTCTTCTTGGCCCTCCTCCCCTCCTTCCTGTATTGAATCATATTTTTTCAACATAATCTCCAGCAACCTGATTTCTTTGTTCCACGGATTAAAGTCTTCCCCCGAGTTTCCTTCCTCCTTTCTTGAAGAGGAAAGCTACTGGCTTCCAGTCTCGCTGATGGTCTGTGTTAAAGAAAAATGAGGATCCAAGGAATCTTCATCTGCTATTATACTGTCATGGCTCTCCTCACCCGTATCATAGATGGGCTGAAAGCATTGGTTCATTGCTAATACAGGACTGGCCCTGACTTTCCTCCCATGGGTCTACTGATGATGGTTCTGCAGACTCAGCTTCTCTCTGGAAACAATCATCATCAAATAAATCATAACTAGGAAAGTCGCAGTCATAAGCAATGTCACCAATCAAACCTGTTGGATTCTCAGCAGGTCCTTCTTCATTTTGATTCTCAGAGGAGCTTTCTGGATCCGAATTATCAAACTCAATGGACGAGTGAGCAAGGGAATCTGTTCTGTAAAAGACTTCTGAGGTGAACTGCTGATTTAATTTCTGATCAACCTCATCTTCTGTCACAGGGGATGATTGCTTTGTGTTCCTTTGTGCAGAAGAGCAGCAGCTCTCCTTTTCTTGTACTAGCTGATTGGGAGGCGGGATGTTCTCTTGAGGCTCTTCTTTTACATCGGATTCTACCTCTTCTATGTGGTCTTTTGCTTCTTCGAGGTAGCGCTCCCTATTTTCCATTGCTATTAGATCGTGATACTCTCTGATCAGCATAATACAAGATGTAGGTAAGCAATCAGACGGTTTCTGATCACTTTCTTCCTCATCTTCCATAGGTTTTAAAGCATGATACATGTCTTGCTCATTATCCACGTCTTGGGTTTGTTCTTGTGATTGCAAGAGTTTGATCTCAGCTTCATATCTTTCAATCATCACTCTTAGAAGGATTTTCTTAAGCACGGGCGTGCAACTTGGGATGAGAAGGGTGATCCGTGGAAGGTCCTCCACTTCCATTTTTTCCAAGCCACGTGATATTTCATCTCTGCACTCTGCTATAAAACTCGGATGCATTTTGCAAGCTACTCAGAGTCTTCCACCAGTGGGGTCTTTTAATTATTCAGGAACTGTGGAGTCACCAGGTGGATGATTCAAGATCTTACTGTCCACCACAGTGATTTTCCAAATCAAGGCTATTGTTTTTTTCCAGTAGAGTCAGGACTGCAAATAGATTTAACGAATAAAGACCAGTGGAGTCGGGATTTTCTACTGAGATTTTTTGAGAAGAAGAAGGATAATCTTCAACAGAATATTCAGGATTTTCAACACGAGCTGACTTCTTCTCTTTCCAAACACTTTTATGAATGATTTTCTCCGGGTCAGACACAGGTGTTTTCGGCTATCTGACCTCAAATGGGGCTTCCGGGAAGCCAGGACTTCCAATAAAATTTATCAAATAAAGACCAGTGGAGTCGCCAAGGTGAGAAATCTGCAACTCTTCACCTCTCTGTGCTCACCTGATTAGAGAGTGAATAGGAGATGTCGAACCCAGGGAAACAGATATTCTTGAATTCGTGTCCCCGGCAACGGCGCCAGAAAGATGTTGTGGATGATTTTATCACCCTCCTAGAGACAACCTAGAGTTGCTATAGACCAGTGCCTAGGACATCTTAATATAGCAAGGAGCCCTTTTAGTTTGGGTTGTCAGTCCAAGAACTCGCTTACTATCTCTTGTTCTAAACAAGGAAATCAGATTTGAATGGGACCAATCTCTCTCAGAAACTGATACAAAGATAAGAATAATGTAGGGACACAATGTAGAACTTCAGCATGAAAGCATCAGACAGTTAAGAGACCGCTTACTGTAAAGAGGGCCGATTCAAATAATATATCATAGAAATCAGATATCAGGAAGTGAGTGCAGTGAGGAAACATAAGAAGATATTAGCTGGCATGAGACTGATACCCAGATACACAACAGAACCATATAAGGGCGCACCAATTTACGAATCCTTATATGACAATGGCGTTTTAAAAGCACCCTCCTCAAACAACTAATATAGCAGAAAATATGGAAAGAGTGAACATGGAACAGTATATCATGACTAGGCCTATTTAAAGCGCTTGACTAATTCCAGAAAGGGCACCACTTAAGATGAATCCTTACTGCAAACTAGTGAGCCACTCGCATTCTAGAACATGATACAAGAAGATAAATAGTATGAAAAGAAATATTGTATTAACACATGAGAGAAATTACATACTGTGAGATATCAAAGACCAGAATCCTCAATACAGTTATAACCCCTCCTCACTAAGACCCTACGGGCTCTGAAACTTCATACAGAAATGTTACAAAATGTCTGACTTCTAGCTGTATGCAATTGACGAGAAATGGAACAAATCAAAAATCTTATTTACAATTTATAGAAGACCCAAACTTAGGAGGAAAGGGAGCATTAACATGATTAATGACTCAGTTTGAACCAACATGGCGGAAAACATTCGCGCCTTCTCTTATGAATGACTGACTATAAATGAATACAACTAACAGTCCGTCTAAAGAAATAAATGTTGGGAGATAAAATCTCCTTATATACAAGACAGAAATAATAAAATATATACAATGCGCGGCCCGCGGCTGAGGAAAATCTGCTGCCGTAAGAGATTTGAAACAATCTGGATTGCTGTACTGTACTTTCGGCTCTTAGCTTTAGATTTGATTCCTGGATCTTTAATGCAGGGCGGACGCATCTGGAGAGTTCTGAGAATCCACATCTACGCTTTCTTTAATAGCGGTCACCTCTCCCACCTACCCTCGACTTCTTTCCTTAATTTCGCCAGTAGGATATGTCCTTTAGTATGTTCCAGATATTTGCAATGGAGGCGGCGAGTTAAAGCGCCAACTAAGTCGTTTTAAAACCTGAAAAATCTGCAAAACATTAGAGAAAAATGACTCGGTGATAGGGAGTATGGATACAACAGTGGCCATGGAATCGGTAATACAGACTAGGCGAGATATTGAGAAGATGCAGGGTGACAGGAAACACGCGAATATAACGGAGAAACAGGGGGGGTGACAATGCAGAACAGAATGAAGTGATAATGGACGAATAGAGCAAAGGTTCAAGACACATCATCAAAACATATGGATGGTGGAGGAAGAACACGACGTACACTTGTGAATTACGATGTCACGACCACAGGAGGTGGGACCCGAATCGGGGATCGCAATCGGAAGATGGAGCGGGGAGATCGGGGTGCTACATTTTAGAAGTTCCGATCGCGATTGAGGGCGGGACTGCGATTGATTCAGGGCCATTCGATCTCAAAACAAGATCGACAACTATACTTGCATCGGAGGATAATAAAGCAATGGGGTCATGAAAAACCGCCGGGCTGTTGCACGCGGACCCTCCATAGAAGTTGATTGCCGCACCGTCGATTTGAACCAGATCGGGCGGCCAGCCTTGCGTCCGATCATTAAGACAATCGGCCCCTTCTTGCTTTGAATTACGATTTTCAGACTCGGGTCATATGGAAGCCGAAGCGGGAGGGAGTCAAACTCTTAAGAATCTCGGCCCGATCATTCAAATTTTGGTTTTTTTTAACTACCGTAAAGTAGATTTTCGGGCGGGGATATTAATATCAAGCGGGGTCATGAGATTTTAGGCCACGGCAGAGGTTAAAAATGGATTCGAATAAGGCAGCGGGGCAAAATTCACAGGCAGAGGAGAATATGTACAACATCGGCTCCATCTAGGGACGACATGCCTGTCCTCGGGCATGTCGAGAACACGTAGACCATTAAATATTTCATCTTATTTTTCAATTCCCCTGCGCTCTTACTTCAAGTGATTGCCGACATCCTTTTCTTCATGACTCGTCGACTTATTTACATTATTCAAAGAATGATGAAACAAAAAGAAAACTAGTGTACAATATAATACACCAGGCTGTCTTGTCCTCCCGGGTCCCATACTCTGCTTTGCTGGTGTCCATTAGTTGCATTACTATTCAACTGTACCCTTCTATGTTTGCATATTTTGTTTTGCAATTTTCTTCCAGTTATGCTTTCACATTCTGTTCTTGTTTTTCCATTACCTAACTTTTTTTGCTTTCTTGCTGTCATCTGCTTTTTTCGAGGCATCTTCGTCATTAGTCTTATGATGCTGTCAATTCCTATGCCCAGCCCTTCTTTTGTCTGGAAGTTACTTTGCCCACTACTGTCTTCATCCTGGGCAGCTTTGATTTTTGCACTTTCCACTGCATCTTCAATATGGCTCTCGTAAGCCTGATCACCTTCTACTTGTATTTTGAAACGCAGTGGGATCTCTTCTTCTTGTTCTTGGATAGCAGCTTCAAAAAATCTTCCTTCTGCTGACAACATGCTGCTAGAAAAGACCCTTGATCCTTGTTCAAATATTTGCAAGAAATGCACATGAGGATCATGAGATGATACCTAGTCAAAAGTGTTTGGCAAGCAGGCTTCAACCAGGATTTTATCTCCTTTCACTGGATCAAGAAGAAGACTCTTTTGAGAGAGAGAATCTCCTTTATTCTCTAAACTGGAGGACTTATTGCATACTGGAGCTGAGTCCTTTTGGAGCTCTGGTATATTCTGCTCTGCTGTGCTGAGCTCTATGAAAAAAATTATGCATTCTTGAGCAGGGGCTTGCCCCATTATCTCCTCTTTTTCAAGAGAAAGCTCGCTGTTTTCATCTTGCTCAAGAATCTCTTCTTGGCTCTCCTCCCCTCCTTCCTGTATTGAATCATATTTACCCATGCTTTCTCGACAACAATTCTTCGTTCCACGGATTAAAGTCTTCCACCGAGTTTCCTTCCTCCTTTCTTAAAAAGGAAAACTGCTGGTTTCCAGTCTCGCTGATGATCTGTGATAAAGCAGAATGAGGATTCAAGGAATATTCATCCGCTATTGTATTATCATAGCTCTCCTCATCCGTATCATAGATGGGCTGACTAGTTTCATTACTATTCTAAGATTGCTGGCCCTGGCTTTCCTCCCATGGGTCTACTGATGATGGTTCTGCAGAATCAGTCTCTCTCTGGAAACAATCATCATCAAATAAATCAAAACTAGGAAAGTCAAAATCGTAAGCAATGTCACCAATCAAACCCTTCGGATTCTCAGCAGGTCCTTCCATATCTGATTCTGGAAGAGACTTTACTGGATAAAATTGTCAAACTCAATGGAGGTAATTATTAAGAGATACATTATAAAGACTTAAATTGTGCTAGTTTGTTCTAGTCAACTTCATCTGTCAAAGGGGATGATTGCTTTGTATTCCTTTGTGGGAAAGGCGGCAACTCTCACTTTTCTTGTGGCTTTGATGGAAGCGGATGTTATCTTGAGGCTCTTCACACATCGGATTCGCATCTTCTGTGTGGTCTTTGCTTCTTGAGCATTTCTTTTTTGCATTCTATTAGTCATGATATATCTCATCGGCATAATACAAGATGTAGGCCTAAGCAATGAAATGGCGGTTTACGATCACTTTCTTCCTCATCTTCCATAGGTTTTAAAGCATGATACATGTCTTGCTCATTATCCACGTCTTGGGTTTGTTCTTGTGATTGCAAGAGTTTGATCTCGGCTTCATATCTTTCAATCATCACTCTTAGAAGGATTTTCTTAAGCACGGGCGTGCAACTTGGGATGAGAAGAGTGATCCGTGGAAGGTCCTCCACTTCCATTTTTGCTAAGCCACGTGACATTTCATCTCTGCACTCTGCTATAAAACTCGGATGCATTTTTGAAAACTGTTCAGAGTCTTCCACCAGTAGAGTCATTTTAATCGTTTTGGAACTGTGAAGTCGCCAGGTGGATGATTCAAGCTCTTAATTGTCCACCACAGTGATTTTCCAAATCAAGGCTATTGTTTCTTCCCCAGCAGAGTCGGGACTGCAAATAGATTTATCAAATAAACAACAGTGGAGTCGGGATTTTCTACTGAGATTTCTTGAGAAGAAGAAGGCGAATAATCTTCAATGGAATATTCAGGGTTTTCAGCACGAGCTGGCTTCCTCTCCTTCCAGACTCTTTTATGAATGATTTTTTTCTGGGTCAGACACGTAAGGTGTTTTCGACTGAGATGTATCTGACCTCAAATGGGGCTTCCGGGAAGCCAGGACTTCCAATAAAATTTATCAAGTAAAGACCAGTGGAGTCGCCAAGGTGAGAAATATGCAACTCTTCACCTCTCTGTGCTCACCTGATTAGAGAGTGAATACAATTTGTCGAGACCCAGGGAAACTGATATTCTTGAATTCGTTCCCTGGCAACGGCGCCAGAAAGATGTTGTGGATGATTTTGTCACCCTCCTAGAGACAGCCTAGAGTTGCTATAGACCAGTGCCTAGGACATCTTAATATAGCAAGGAGCCCTTTATAGTTTGGGTTGTCAGTCCAATGAGCTCACTTACTATCTCTTGTTCTAAACATGGAAATTAGTTTTGAATGGGACCAATCTCTCTCAGAAGCTAGTACAAAGACAAGAACAATGTAGGAACATCATGTAAAACTCCAGCATGAAAGCATCAGACAGTTAAGAGACCGCTTACTGTAAAGAGGGCCGATTCAAATAATATATCACAGAAATCAGATATCAGGAAGTGAGTGCGGTGAGGAAACATAAGAAGATATTAGCTAGCATGAGACTGATACCCAGATACACAACAGAACCATATAAGGGCGCACCAATTTACGAATCCTTATATGACAATGGCGTTTTAAAAGCACCCTCCTCAAGCAACTAATATAGCAGAAAGTATGAAAAGAGTGAGCATGGAACAGTATATCATGACTAGGCCCATTTAAAGCGCTTGACTAATTCCAGAAAGGGCACCACTTAAGATGAATCCTTATTGCAAACTGGTGAGCCACTCGCATTCTAGAACATGATACAAGAAGATAAATAGTATGAAAAGAGATATTGTATTAACACATGAGAGAAATTACATACTGTGAGATATCAAAGACCAGAATCCTCAATACAGTTGTAACCCCTCCTCACTGAGACCCTACGGGCTCTGAAGCTTCATACAGAAATCTTACAAAAATGTATACAGAAGTCCTCTCGCTGCACAGTTTTCTGATAGAAATCTGGAACCCTTCCAAAATCTTATTTTTTAGTATTTATAGAGACGACGGAAACTTCTGGAGGAGGAGGGAGACGAGGCACAATTAATGACTTGGTTTAAACCAAACCTGGCGGAAAACATTCGCGCCTTCTTTTATGAATGACTGAGAATAAATGAATACAACTAACAGTCCGCCTAAAGAAATAAATGCTGGGAGATAAAAATCTCTTTGTATACAAGACAGGAATAATAAAATATATGCCATATGCTGCCCGCGGCTGAGGGAAGATTTGCTGCCGTAAGAGATTTGGAACAATTTGTATTTCAGTACTGTACTCTCGGCCCTTGGCTTTGGATTTGAGTCCTGGATCTTTAATGCAGGGAGGACGCGTCTGGAGAGTTCTGAGAATCCACCTCTATGTTTTCTTTAATGGCGGTCACCTCTCCCACCTACCCTCGGCTTCTTTCCTTAATTTCGCCAGCGGAATATGTCCTTTGGTATGCTCCAGATCTTTGCAACGGAGGTGGCGAGTTAAAGCGCCAGCTAAGTCGTTTTCAAACCTGCAAAACCGGCAAAATATTAGAGAAAAATGACTCGGTGACAGGGAATGTGGATATGACAGAGGCCCTGGAGTCGGTAATACAGACTAGGTGGGATGTTGAGATGATGCAGGGTGACAGGAGACGCACGAATATAATGGAGAAATGGAGGGTGACAGGGCAAAAAACAATGGAGCGACCACGAATGAATGGGGCAGAGGTTCATAAACTATGACACGTCACCGGAACATATGAATGGTGGAGGAAGGACACGGCGTACATTTGTGGATCATGATGACACGACCGCAGGAGGTGGGACCCGGATCGGAAATCGCAATCGGAAGGTGGAGCGGGTAGACCGGGAGTGGCACATCTTTTAAGTTCCGATTGCGATTGAAAGCAGGGCTGCGATCAACCCAGGACCGTTCGATCTTGAAACAAGATCAACGGCTACATTTGCATCGGTGGGGCCATGAAAACCGCCTGGGTGCGATGCACGGACCCTCATGAAGTTGATTGCCGCACCGTCGATTTGAACCCGGTCCGGGCGACGATATACGTCCGTCATTAAAATGGTAGGCCCCTTTTCTTCTTGGCTCACGGTCTTCGGCCTCTGGTCGTATGACAACAATTAGGGGCGGGGCTTAGGACTTGGGGCTTCGGCCTGAAATATTTAAAATGCGGGTTTTAAACATTTAAACAATATATTTTTGGAGCGGAGAGGGTGGCGATGAGTGTGATATGGGGGGTTTTTGACCACAAAGACATTGGAAACGGATTTTAAAGGAGCTGGAGGCCAAAATTTAAATGGAGAAGGGAATATATTACACACAGGGGGAACCCTTGCGGCATTGGGAGTACCTAAGTATCTAACGCTGCGCGTCCGAGGGACGGTGCGTGGGCAACGAGTTTCAGTTTTGGTGGACAGTGGGGCCACCCACAACTTCATCGACGCACAGATGGTTGAGCGGAGGGGCATACTGACAGAAGGTTTCGATGGTTTCTCTGTATTGGTCCCAGGAGATCAGTCAATGCAGTGTGCGCGATACGTCCCGGAGCTGGCAGTAACCATGGGCACTTACACAGTGACCGACCATTTCTTTGTGGTCAACATACCCGACACCAATGTGGTTTTGGGCGTACAATGGTTGATCACTCTGGGGAAGGTCACCACAGATTGGGAGGCCTTGGAAATGGAGTGGGACGATAGGAAGACAGGGAAGCATGAGAAGATACGTGGGATGCACACTTACCCACCTCAGGTTGTTTCGACTCACCGGATGGAGGCAACTTTCCGGAAGGGAAACATAGAATGGGCGGTAGAGCTCCGGGCATCAGAGACGGGAACCGCTGGGCGGGCAGTTCATCCTGACATCCAGGCTGTCCTCGACAGGCATGACGCAGTATTCAGAGATATACCACCAGGGCGGCCACCGGATCGGGGGTTTGAGCACACGATAGAGCTGGAGCAGGGCATCCAGGCCATTATTACCACGCCCTATAGGCACCCTAAGGCCTATCGGGACGAGATTGAGCGGGCTATCCAGGAGCTGCTGGCTCTTGGACACATCCGACCGAGCACCAGCCCTTTTGCTTCCTCCGTGGTGTTAGTTAAGAAGAAAGACGACACGTTGCGAATGTGCATCGATTACAGGGCTTTGAACAAAAAGACCCTGAAGAATCGGTACCCTATACCCAGGATCGATGAGCTAATGGATGAGTTGAGGGGAGCACAGTTTTTTTCGAAGATTGATTTGAGATCCGGGTACCACCAGATTAGAGTGAGGGAGCAGGACGTGCCCAAAACCGCTTTCAGGTGCCACTATGGCCACTTCGAGTTCTTGGTTATGCCTTTTGGGCTAACCAATGCCCCCGCCACCTTTCAGTCTTGCATGAACCACATCTTCCGCAGCCACCTGAGGAAGTTTGTATTAGTATTCTTCGATGATATATTGATATATAGCAGGACGTGGGAGGAGCATCTCCAGCACATTGAAGCCGTGCTGCATATCTTGGAAGAGCAACAGTTTTATGCCAAGCTCTCCAAGTGTGAGTTTGGGGTGACTGAGATGTTGTATTTGGGACACATCATAGGAGTGGACGGAGTGAGGGTCCACGAAGAAAAGATCAAGGCCATCTGAGATTGGCCAGAGCCGAAGAACGTGACAGAGCTTCGAGGATTTGTTGGCATCTGCACATATTACCGGAAGTTCGTCAAGAAATTCTCTCAGCTCGCAGCCCCGCTTACGGATTTGACAAAGAAGGGGGCCTTTAGTTGGTCCGAGACAGCGCAGTGAGCTTTTGACAGGCTCAAGGAGGTTATGAGCAGCTGCCCAGTGCTCGCGCTGCCAGATTTCACGCAGCCCTTCGTTTTGGAATGCGATGCGTCGGGAGAAGGGATCGGCGCAGTTTTGATGCAGGACGGCCACCCTATAGCCTATGAGAGCCGGAAGCTCCTTCCCCATGAGCGGATGTACCCTATATACGACAAGGAGATGCTAGCCGTGATGCACGCGTTAGCCAAATTCCGGCAGTACTTAGTGGGTAACAGGTTCAGGGTGAGGACGGATCACAACAACCTCCGATTCTTTTTGGAGCAGAAGCAGCTTCAGGAGAGGCAGAAAAGGTGGATCAGCAAAATTCAGGCTTATGATTTCGACATCGAGTATGTTAGGTGGAAAAACAATGTGGTAGCTGATGCACTTTCACGTAGACCAGTTACATTGTCCCCGATGAGTTGGGAGGCGGATTGGAGGGCCCAACTCTTGGTGGAGTACTCCAAGGACAAGTTCGCTTGTGAGATTTTGGATGGTCAGGTGGCAGATGATAAGTACAGGGTGATAGATGAGATTATCTATTACAGAGATAGGATCTTCCTGACTGTGGGCTCCCAGCTCAAGAAGAAAATACTTCAAGTGTCTCATAATTCACCGTTAGCCGGACATCAGGGGTTTTCCAAGACCTACAGGACCATCCGGGAGAGGTTCGCGTGGAAAGGCCTCAAAGGGGACGTACTCCAGCATGTTAGGGAGTGCGAAGTCTGCCAGCGCAACAAGGGGGAAACGAACCATCTAGCAGGACTGTTGCAGCCTCTTCCCATTCCCGAGGGGAAGTGGGAAAGTATTTCTATGGATTTCATCACAGGATTGCCCGTAATGCAGGGCAAGGATAGCATATTTGTTGTCGTTGATCGGCTGACAAAGTACGCACATTTCTTTGCCATATCCACACACTATACCGCCGCGCAGGTGGCAGAACTGTTCTTCAAGGACATCTTCAGGTTGCACGGTCTTCCCAAGACCATTGTCAGTGACCGGGACAGCCGCTTCATGGGCGGGTTCTGGCAGGAACTCTTTCGGTTGGTGGGGATGGAGTTGACGCCAAGCACCAGCTACCACCCCCAGACTGATGGGCAGACAGAGAGTGTTAACAAGTGGCTAGAAGGCTACTTGCGAAATTATGTCAGCGGGCAGTAAAGAGCATGGCTGAAGTGGCTGCACCTGGGGGAGTATTGCTATAACACCACATATCACATGTCCATCGGAATTTCCCCGTTTTATGCACTGTATGGCTATCATGCTATGTCTTTTGTTGATGTTGTGTTTGGTGCTTGCAAGGCTCCGAGAGCCAAGGATTGGATCCAGGAAAGTCAGGACATCCTCCGGGCTCTCAAGGATAATATCGCCACTGCGCAGAATCAGCAGAAGTTGTATGCCGACAAGGGTCGGGTGGAGAGGCAGTTCGAAGTAGGGGATTTGGTCTACCTGCGCCTACAACCATACCGCCAGTCTACTCTGAAGCGGAAGGGGGCGGAAAAGCTCAAGCCCCGCTTCTATGGACCCTACCGGGTGATACGCAGAGTGCGACAAGTTGCTTATGAGTTGGAGCTACCCCAAGGCAGCAAAATTCATAACATTTTCCATGTGTCGTGCCTGAAGAAAGCTTTGGGATCACAGGTGACAGTGACGGAGGAGCTTCCGCCCACAGATGACGAAGGGCATTTGGTGTTGCAGCCGGAAGCCACCATTGATGTCAGAGAGAAGCAGCTGCGGAATAGAACGGTCCGGGAGTTCTTGGTAAGGTGGAAGAACTTGCCAGATGAGGATGCTACATGGGAAGGAGAAAAGATCTTGCAGCACCCATCACTACAGTTGCTTGGGGTCAAGAAACATTTTGCCAGGGGAGACTGTAATATTCCCAATTAGCAAATAGCTAATTGGAATATCAAACCGGATCAATTTTGCCGCCTCTAGTAAGTTGCCAACAACCGTGAGCGGGTCGTGGACTCACCCGGGCGCGCGAAGGCAAGTACGCAGGCTGAAGCTGGTAGTGTGGGGACCGAGGGGACTACGCGAGAAAGGAGGATGTTAGCTGCGCGGGAAAGGAGGGAGCTCAGTGCTCGAGAGGAGGGCCAAGTACAAAGGGGAGATGGCTTCCTCATTTTGGTCACTGTTGAATTTTATGAAATTGAATCTGGTTGCTAAGACTTGAGCACGCGGGCTGTTTAGCGGGTCTGCAGCACTGTTCAGTGCGCCGAGTGTCTCCGAGCGGAGATCTCAACCTCAGCCCCGGGGGACTTCGAGTGCCTGCTCGGGTGAGGCCGTTCTATCATTGTTTTGTCAGAGGATCGGGTTTGGAGCTTGTTACAGAGCAGCGTTCAGAAGTGACAGTGCTATCTGTGTGGAAGGACCGCGGTCCATCCCGTGTGATCTCTATAGTGCTATCATTTGGAGGTTTCGGGTCTGGTGAAGGAGCAGGGACAGTCCGTGCCCAATGAGGACGTGAGGCAGAATCGGGAGTCTCGTAGTGGGCCTTTCTTTCAGCCGCAACATATTAGCAGCGCGCAGCAGCATTCTCAGTCGCTTGAACGCAACAGGGAACCGCTGTACTTTGTTTTTGTCTTTGTCTTGCCTGCGCCAGTTTGAGCATTATCATCTGGGCATCTATTGTAATCACTTGTAATTCCTCGCATAATGAAATGGCTCAGTGATTTCTCTATTAAATGTGTGTCTGTTGCATAGGCCGTCTCTGTTATTTTATGCGCTGTTGAATATTTCAGAAGGAGCATTCCATTGCTGTACCATTTGCTGTGTTTATTTAATTTCCTTAAACAAGAATATTAGAAGCTGAGGCACATTGATTGGGCCCTAACCCACGAGCCTCGCTCCTTGAAACTAGATCAATAAAATAACATATAAATACTCATTGCATTACAAAAATATAGTCTTATTACATCCTGAAGGTATTAAACAACAAAATCCTAATAGAATGGAAAAGAATGGCATGGGATGGAATGGAATGGAAATGGAATCCACTAGCATCGAATGGATCGAAAAATCGACAGGAATCCCCCAGAATCGACCTCAATTAGCTCTTGATCAGCTTTATTTATCCTCAAGGGCAGCTACCAACAACTCCCTAGAAAATAGAGATTGAGTCCACTTTGAATCCAAGTAAACCATAGATTGAGTGCACATCGTCTTTAGTTTGCTTGGTTGCCTTCGATAGTTAAGGAGGGTGGACAAACCCCTTGAATCTCTCTAAGATTTCTCAATAATTTCCTAATATTTTTCTCATTTATTCTTCAACCTTGATCTTCCAGTGGCAGGGAGAAAGTCTCTAAATCATCTCCTTCTCCAAATCTGCATAATCTTCCCAATATTCTCACAATATTCAACAAAAATAACCAATATTAGGCACAAATATGCAATTACCTTTAATCCTTCCTAAGAACATATTAAAGCATAAGAAAACATTATTAAGTGCAGGAGGAGAGATTTAATATATCTTTTCATGTGCACAAGGAAGGTAGATGGGCATAAGAAAGGTTAGATGGGCCTTATTTTATGTCTAATTTAGAGGCCCATCAACGACCGAGGACGAACTTAATCTACACAGTATTCATTCTTGTTTAAAAAATAATAATTTTGAAAAATGAGTAAATTAAGGTAAAATTTTATTTTTTTAAGGGGAATTGAATTGATTCTAAGTTGAGAGCGATGTCGAAAACCCTATATTTGAAGGTTGATAGAGGGAATGAGGTTTCAAAGCAGGGAGGACTGTATGCTTGGTGGTAGGTGGCGGGCCTCTGCATACCTTGGACTATACCTGTGAGCACTGTAGGCTACATCGGGACTGATGAATACAGGGAACATGGTAATAGGTTTGTTTTGTTTCGAGGGTCAGGTTACTGTTGCTAGTTTTTCCATTACCTTCTTCCTTCAATTGCACACGCTTTTCAAAGGAGTTTAACAATTATTTCTTACGGTGAATTTTTACCTTGCAGACAAGGACGGGAAGAATGGTCAACCAAAGGGGTTGTGCTGACTTGGATCCTGAACCAAAGGATATTCTATCGGTTTGGGGTTTAGATATTACTCAATAGAATTTAGATAAGGCCTTTCTTCTAAGTAGGCCTCCAGCAGAGAAGGGGAGAGGCTCAAAAATTGATTGGATGCAGGATAGAGGATTAGGGTTTCTAGAAGACGGAAAGGCATATGCTTCAAAGGCGGAGGTCTGGGGTCCTATTGACGGGGAAAAATTCCTTGCCAACAGTAAGAGGATCTCCCTGGTATAAAATCCCAACTATATTCTACACCGTTTGTGATAGGGATCCCATCCGGTATGTAGGCCCGACTGCCGTTAAACTGATGAGATGTATGCCCTTTCTCAAATAGAGGTGTATTTAGAGATCATGAGAATGTACGACCACTCGAACGAAACAAGACGAATGGTTGATGGATTCTCCTAAAAATGAAACACTATGAATAACAAAGCGAGATTTAAAGCATGCAGCCAAAAAAATATTGTTAGAAAAACATCGTTAGGGCCATGCTCATAAAGAGGCTCGTTTGAACATAAGAGAAACAATTCACTATGATCAAAAAACCCTTCAATTTCTTAAGCGCGTTTATGAAAGATTATGGAAATATCAATAACTAAGTCATTAAAATATCCATATGCTAAACATCCCTCATATCATTCATATATCCAAAGAGCTTAAACATATAAATAATGCATGAACAGAAACATGGACTAATCAGTTACAAATGATACCAAGAACATGAGAGCATAATATTCATAATGTCAACACACATAAGTTTCCATCAGATCCAATAGTGGAGTCCAAAACATTCATTTGTATTCATTCTTGGAATCATACATTCAATGTTGTACAGTTATATCTCTCTCTCCTTTTGGAGTCCGAAAAAGGCCTTTACAGTATCTCCTAAGGGAGTACATATAGAATATAAAATGACCTTTGGGCTACCTTACCTTTTCGTCTTCTTGACTGTTGGTATGGTCTACAACCTGGGAAAATTTGCAACTTGCGACTTGAGTGAGGTTGCGACATTTCCGACCTGCAACCTACCTATTCCTGCGACCTGTTAACCCAGTCTTTTCAATAATGGCCGAAGTGTCCTCAGACACGTAATTTTGTTAATCACAAAAAAACAATTACATTGGAATTATGCAAGATTTTACACCCAAACAACAAAAACATTCTTGCAATGAGCTATTTATAAGCTTGTTGTGGATGATTTTGTCACCCTCCTAGAGACAGCCTAGAGTTGCCATAGACCAGTGCCTAGGACATCTTAATATAGCAAGGAGTCCCTTATAATTGGGTTGTCAGTCCAAGAACTCACTTACTATCTCTTGTTAAAACAAGGAAACTAGATTTGAATGGGACCAATCTCTCTCTCAGAAGCTGATACAAAGATAAGAATAATGTATGAACATCATGTAAAACTCCAGTACGAAGACATCAGACAGTTAAGATACCGCTTACTATAAAGAGGGCCGATTCAAATAATATATCACAGAAATCAGATATCAGGAAGTGAGTGCAGTGAGGAAACATAAGGAGATATTAGCTGACATGAGACTGATACCCAGATACACAACAGAACCATATAAGGGCGCACCAATTTACGAATCCTTATATGAAAATGGCGTTTTAAAAGCACCCTCCTCAAGCAACTAATATAGCAGAAAGTATGAAAAGAGTGAGCATGGAACAATATATCATGACTAGGCCTATTTAAAGCGCTTGACTAATTCCAGAAAGGGCACCACTTAAGATGAATCCTTACTGCAAACTAGTGAGCCACTCGCATTCTAGAACATGATACAAGAAGATAAATTGCATGAAATGAGATAATGTATTAACACATAAGAGAAATTACATACTGTGAGATACCAAAGACCAGAATCCTCATTACAGTTATAACCCCTCCTCACTGAGACCCTACGGGCTCTGAAGCTTCATACAGAAATATTACAAAAATGTATACAGAAGTCTTCTCACTGCACAGTTTGCTGATAGAAATCTGGAACCCTTACAATGTCTTCTTTTTGAGCTTTTATAGGGAACATAGAGGATTCTAGAGGAGGAGGTAGATGAAGCACATTTAATGACTCAACTTGAACCAAAATGGCGGAAAACATTCGCGCCCTCCCTATGAATGACTGACTATAATTAAATGTACTTTACAATCTGTATTCAGAAATAAATGTTGGGAGATGAAAATCTCCTTATATACAAGACATAGATAATAAAATATATACAATGTGCTTCCTGTAGCTGAGGGAAAATCTGCTGCCGTAAGAGACTTGAGATAATCTGCATTCCTGTACTATACTCTCGGCCCTCGATTTTGGATTCGAATCCTGGATCTTTATTGCAGGGCGAATTTCTCTGGAGGGTTCTGTGAATGCATTTCTTTGTCTTCTTTAATGGCGGTCACCTCTCCCACCTACCCTCGGCTTCTTCATTAAATTTCACCCGCAGAAAATCATCCTTTACGGGCTCTCAACCTTGGCATCGGAGGCAGCAGATTAAAATGCCCTTCTGTTATATTGAAACCTGCAAAACCCACAAAATATTAGAGAAAACCAACACAGATGGATGTGGGGACAATGGATACATGGTCGACAGGGGAAAATATATACACAGAGTGGTGGAGGAGAAGCAGTGAAGGTGTGGATTAAAACAGGCGGAGCGCGAATTTCTTATGTAACATAATCTGGGCGAGAGGGGTGAATAAAAACTACGGGTATGGATGAGAACCTATGCACACACACATATATTTATATATATAATGGGATGGCACCACGGAAACATGGGGGCACGACACATGGGCATACGGGGGACTTATGGAGGATTGACGTGGCGGAGTTAACGAGCAGAAGTGGGTGAGAGCGACACGGTGGCGGGCCATAGGATAATGCAGACATATGTTAATGAGCGAGCATTTCTGGTACACCCCCGCCGTTGGATGGAGATCGGGATATCCAACGGTTCACATGAATTCTACTGCCCGGCGATGTTGCGGACTTTAACGCGCGGGAGAAAAGCGGTTTCCCGCTCGTACTGAGGACACGCGGCACCACCTGTATGGGATCACTGCCCCCGCGGGAAATACCGCCTTGCGGACGAGAGTGGTGCGGGGGATATACTGCTGGTTCTTGCATGCGGGGGGTACATATGTGGGGGCTGCCATATAAAAGGTGTCCGCTCCGTTGATTTGGGCTTTGATCGGATGGCCACCATTGCGCCCGATTATTAAAATGGTAGGCCCCTTTTCTTCTTGGCTCACGGTCTTCGGCCTCCGGTCGTATGACAGCAATTAGGGGCGGGGCTTGGACTTGGGGGCTTCGGCCCGATATATTTAAATTGCGGGTTTTAAACATTTGGATAATATATTTTGGAGCGGAGAAGGTGGCGACGAGCATATCATGGGGGTTTTGACCACAAAAGATATTGGAAACAGATTTAAAAGGAACTGGTGGTCCAAATTTAAATGGAGGAGGGAATATGTACAAGGGAAGCTCAATGTCCTAACTTGCACTAATTATGGATCACTTATTAAATAACAAGTGTCCACTTACATTAAATGACCTCCTATCTATTCTACTAACTTTATTCCTAACTTAGAGCCTAGGAAACGACTCTTTTCTAGAGTCCTATTTTTAATGACAAATTTCTATTTCTAAGTATCTCAAAAACTTATTAAATATTCTAGAAAAATAATTATTAATTTAATATCTGAAATTAATAATTATTTTATTCAAACTTTATATCCTATGATAATATTTATTTTTGGATCATCTAACAACATTCGTCCTCCCACCACCTCCAATTACCAACTGCCACAATTCACCTTGTTTGGGGAACCTCACACCTCTGCCCCATCCACTTCATCCACCACCGTGTCCGACCCCATCACCAGTAGAGAAAGGAATAGTGGGGACCTCGGGACTGAAGTTAACTCGAGTACGAAAGAAGTACCCGTGGTTAGCCAAACCCCGGCCCCCCAAGTCACATTTGCTGAACTTATCAGTCAGGCGGAGCAGGTTACAAGAGACACAACAACCCAACTTTCAGTGCAGACCCTGGCACAGCCCGCTCATACGACCCCCCCAGACACAGGGGCAGCCCCTGAATCACTGCCTGACGCCAACATGGACGATTCTGGCAACCAGGCCAAGAATTCAACCCCACCGCCGTCACCAACAAAACATTCGGCTAATTCAATAGCCAGCGGCCAACCCTTACAGGCGCGGCTACCGGAGCAGAGCACGTCAGGAGCAGCAAGCATGGAAACATGGGGAATGCCCCAACTGTTCCACTTCATACAGCGAGCAGCACAGGTGGCTGATGGGCTTCACTCCGAATTACAACAGAAATGTGAGCAACAGTAGCAGCAGATAATCGCGCTTACTGAACAGCGTGAGCAGCTCACAATGGCACACGGGCAGCTGCAGAACCAGATGGACGAAGTGGCCAGGGTTTTCACGGAAGTGTGGCTGGCAGTGGCAGCTCACTACAATCAGCTACAATCGGCTACGAGTGTAATATCAAGAAGCGGACGGTGCGTGACATCCACGCAGGGTGTCAATGCAACCTCCACACCCGGGGAAAATGCCGACCTCAAAAGAAGCTCTGGCGGCCCTCCCGGCTTTGTGGGACTGGTCACTTGTACGTCCCGGTGTGAACGACAGAACGCTGTTGAGAGAAGTCTGCGAGTGCACTCTAGGAGTAAATAGGCCAGAAGAGGATCACTCTTTCGTCCAAAAGGTACCAGGGTTTAATGTAGATCATTAAAACAGAATGGGTTTCGGCCCTCTCTTTCTTTTCTGGGTTTAATGTTTCATTTAGTTTTCCACCTACCACTTCTGCTCCTCTTTCACCTATAAAAACCGTGAAGAAACGCATAGTAAGGGTTCCAGATTTTATCAAAAAATTATGCAGTGAAAGGCTTTTTGCATACATTTTGTAAAACTCTTGTATGAAGGCTCAGAGCCCATAGGGTCTCAGTGAGGAGGAGTTCCATCTGTTAAAGAGGATTCTGGTCTTTGGTATTTCACAGTCTGTAACTTTCTCTTATGTGTTATTTTAATATATCATTTCATTTCATCCATCTTTCCTGTATCATGTTTTGGAATGCGAGTGGCTCACTAATTTTTGGTATGGATTTATCCTAGTTGATACCCATGCTCGAATTAGTCAAGCGCTTTAAATATGGCTCATGCATGATATTATGTTCCACTATTCATCTAAACCATATTTCTGCTATATTAGTTTCTTTGGGAGGGTGTTTTTAAAACGCTATTATCACGTATGGATTCTTATATTGGTAGGCCCATACATGATGATATTGTGTATCTAGATATCAGCTCAATGTTAACTAATATTTTCTCAATAATTCATTCACTACGTACACCTTCTGATAACTTATTTTTGTGAGATATTTCTGAATCGGCCCTCTTTACAGTAAGCTGTCTCTGAATTGTCTACCGCTTTTATATTGAAGTTTTGCATGTTGCCTCTGCAGTATTCCTTTCTATGTGTTAGTTTCTGAAGATTTTGGTCCCATTCAGATTAGTATTCCCTGTTTTACAAGAGATAGCATGAGATCTTTTTATTGATAACTTCCCATGTTATATTACACGCTCCTTGCTATGATAAGATGTCCTAGGCACTGGTCTATCACAACTCTAGGCTGTCTCTAGGAGAAACAACAGTGAGAACTAGTGGAGCTATGGACGTAGAGACGGTGATCTGCGATTGACTGAGGACGAGTCAAGAGACTGTGGTCGGGGCCTGTTGGGGCCCTTGTTTTGAATTTTGCATGAAGATAGATTTTGGGGTTCTGTAATATTCCCAATTAGAAAAAGCTAATTGGAATATTAATCCGGACCAATTTTGCCGCCTATAATCAATTGCAAATAACAGTGAGCGGGTCGTGGTCTCACCCGAGCGCGCGGAGGCAAGCACGCGGGCTGAGTTGGCAGCGTGGGGCCGAGAAGGGCTGCGCGGGAAAGGAGGAGTCTAGGGTTTGTGAAGAAGGCCGCATACAAAAGGAAGAGAGCCTCCATGTTTTTGGGCCATTATTAATATTTATGATATTGAAACTCGTCACTAAGAATTGAGCACGCCGGTTGTTTAGCAGGTCTGCAACACTGTTCAGTGCGCCGAGTGTCTCCGAGCGGAGATCTCAACCTCAGCCCCGGGGGACTTCGAGTGCCTGCTCGGGTGAGGCCGTTCTATCATGGTTTTGCAAGAGGATTGGGTTGGACTTATTGCAGAGCAGTGTCAGGAGTGGCGGCGCAGTCTGTGTGGGAAGACCGCGGTCCAACTCGTGTGAGCTCTCCATTGCTATCATTTGGAGGTTTCAGGTCTGGAGGTTGCAGCAGAGACAGCCCGTGCCCATTTTCCTGCCGCAGCTTATTAGCAGCACACGGCAGTGTTTTCCAGCCGTTCGCACCCACAAGGAAACTATTGTACCTTGTTTTCTTGAGGATGTCTCTTATCTTGCCCGCGCCAGTGATGCGCTATCATCTGGGCCTCTATTGTAATCGTTTATACTTCCCGGCTTAATAAAATGGCTTAGTAATTTCTCTGTTTACGTATATTTGCGCATGAGTTGTTCCTGTTATTTTATGTATATTTGAATAATGGCTCATAGAGTCATTCTATCGCTATAGCATTTGCTGTGTTTATTTAATATCCTTAAATAGGAATATTACAGGTTGTGGATCGGCACGTGGCAAGTGCAACAACGGTAGGCAGCGGAGCTGCCGGGGTTGCGGAGGAGCAGGAGATGAATGAAGAGGTTGGCGCAAACAAGTGCAGACGAAGAGAAGATGTGGCAAAGAACAGATAGTGGAACTCATGTGCAACAGAAAGAAGCCGAAAGCAACTGAGGAAGAACACAAGAGAAACTAGCAGTTGCACTGGCGGGTGAATAAACAGGCTGTCACCCAGCAGAAAAGGGAGTCATGCATAGATACAGAGAGATCGGGAAGGTTAGAGCAGAACGAGGCTGAAGAGTAGACACCACAGAAGAGTTCTGTTCTGAGCGCGACATCCTTGTACTTCCTGTGTTTCTATCGACCTATCATGGCTGTAGTATCTCTCTCTCTCTTTGTCCTGCGGGACTTCTGTAATAAAATTTGGAAAGCTCGTTCTGTCGAGCAATGTAACTCTGAATCCTGCTGAATGGTTACTAATATATTTGAAGGTTGTTGTCTTACCGTATGAGTCAAAGGTGTTGCATAATGTTTGTGGTACTTTAAAATTTTATTTGCTTAGTATCCGCATAATGTTCTGAGAATATCTTCTACGTA
Organism: Pinus albicaulis; assembly: GCA_034641835.2. NCBI lineage: Eukaryota > Viridiplantae > Streptophyta > Pinopsida > Pinales > Pinaceae > Pinus > Pinus albicaulis. The sequence goes on from CM076581.1 coordinate 563,951,960, forward strand.
TGATGTTATGTATGCAAATGATCCTATGTTAGCTTCGAGTTGCGGATCCATCCGCCAGTACCGATCTGTTCCCCTCATGCATGTGGTCGCGGTATGCCTCGAGTGAGACTCTTTGCTCTTCGGAGTAGGGTGAAAATGCCAGCGTGGTGCTAGACTACAACGGACTCCTTTGCTGGCCCCAATCCTTGAACCTGGGTCTTGCCCGCGAGACCTTTTTCCTCGCCAACATTAGCCTTAGAGGAAAGCTTTGCTATTAGTATTATGGCTAGTTGACCATTTGATTTTTGTCTCATTCTTTTTAATTTGAATGACTCTAAATCTAGACTCCAATTCTTAGTTTCTTTCAAATCCTAGTGACCATCATGACAATCATTATCCATCATTTCATTATAGATGAGGGTGCATCCACATGCATAATGTCCAAACATATTTAGAAGAAATTGGGATCCTACAAGCTCCCTTTTTTAGGTATAAAATAGATGTTCATCCCAACCCGTGGAACTACCAAAATGTCCTTATTGAACTTGCAGGAAAGATGGACTTGAAAGACTTTGAATTCACTAACACCCAATTAGATTAACATTAGGGGAATTTTGAGGTCTAAAATATACCTCCTAAGAAAAATGTACAATAAAAAAAAACTTTATAAGAATCAATAGGATTCAAGATGATGATGTCAGCCATGGGGGATGATTCACCATTTTTCAAGTAAAAGGGTAAAAAGATTAAAAATAATAAAATAATAAAACTACTTTTTAAACTCATATTTTCAACTTATCTCCCAAAGTTTTTACTCAAATTTCAAGCGGGAGTACTTGTTGGATGCTAAATTTAATTCCTTATCTAAGGAGTACCCATGTTGCATACTTTCGATGGACCCTTCTACACAAAAATGAGAAATACATTAAAAAATTGTGATTACAATGATGTTTTTCAAGTATTTCTCATTTTTCGTGTAGCAGGACCCATCGAAAGTATGCAACATGGTTACTCCTTTGATGAGGAGTTAAATTTTGCATCCAACGAGTACTCTTGCTCGAAATTTGAGTAAACACTTTGGGAGATAAGTTGAAAATATGAGTTGAAAAAGTAGTTTTTTCTTTTTTCCCTCTAAAATTTGATGATATAATCAAATCTTATTTTATTATTTCCACTATTATATTTATAATTTCCTTAGGAGGTGTAATATTCCTATTTAAGGAAATTAAATAAACATAGCAAATGGTACAGCGATGGAATGACTCATAAGCAAACATTCACAGCACATAAAATAATAGGACTGCTCATGCACAGACATACGTTAAACAGCGAAAATCTGAGCCATTTTATTATGCTGGGAATTATCATAGATTACAATAGATGCCCCGATGATAGCGCTCAATTGGCGCGGGCAAGATAAAAAGACTTCCTCGGAAAACAAAGGGGTACAGCAATTTTACAGTTGCGTTCAAGCGGCTGGGAATAACTGCCGAGTGCTGCCAATATGCTACGGCTGGAAAAGGGAACCATTGAGCGACTCCCGACACTGGTCAGGCCCTCAACAGGCACGGACTGTCTCTGCTTCAAACTCCAGACCCGAAACCTCCAAAATGATAATGACTCTGTGCACACACGCGATGAACTGCGGTCTTTTCACTCAGACGGCGCTGCCACTCCTGACGCAGCTCTGCAACAAGTTTGCAACAAGCTCTAGACCCAATATTTCTGACCAAACGATGGTAGGACTGCCTCACCCGAGCAGGCACTCGAAGTCCCCCGGGGCTGAGGTTGAGATTGCCTCACCCGAGCAGGCACTCGAAGTCCCCTGGGGCTGAGGTTGAGATCTCCGCTCGGAGACACTCGGCGCACTAAACAGTGCTGCAGACCTGCTAAACAGCCGGCGTGCTCAAGTCTTAGCGACCAGTTTCAATATATTAAACATCCATAATGATCCAAAAACAGGGTGGCTCCCTTCTTTTTGTATGCGGCCTTCATCACAGATCCTTGACTCCTGCTTTCCCGCGCAACCCCTCTCGGCCCCACGCTGCCAACTCAGCCCGCGTACTTACCTTCGCGCGCATCGGATGAGTTCACGGCCCGCTCATTGTTATTACACCTTCTCGGCCCCACGCTGCCAACTCAGCCCGCGTGTTTGTCTCCGCGCGCTCGAGTGAGCCCCGATCTACTCACGGCCTCTCATAATTAATTAGTGACGGCAAAATTGATCCGAATTAATATTCCAATTAGCTATTGCTAATTTGGGAATATTACAGTCTCCCTTGGCAAAATGTTGCTTGCCCTCAAGCAACTACCTGAACATCTCTCCACCGATACTGCAAAATGTGCCTGGGTCCCAGATGCGCCACTGAATCTTTTCTGACCTCTGCATCACCCGGTTATGGAGGGATCTCTCAATGCCAGGATCCCGAACCAATCTCTCATGGTACCGGCCAACCAACAATCCTCCCAAATCCCATTGCCACCATGGCCAATCATTGCTCAAGTCCCACGACTTAGGATGCGCACTATCTCTGGCTATGGTTGATGCTCTCAGAGGTGAAGACCACCAACAAGCATCAATGCTCCCAGGCTCCTGCTGTGCTGTACCTGTAACCGCGTATGCTACCCCACCAATTGCATACCAACTCATCACCTCTCTCCTGTCCAAGTCCCGACTCAATCCCATGCTGATCCTGCTCTCCTGAAATCGAGGAGGAGTCCTGAAGTAATGACAACTAGTGCCCTCCTGCCAACTGGAATCTGTAACATCTATTATGTCTAGGGGCCCCTGCTCCGCTGTGCTCAGAGGGTACCTACTCATGATCTCCCGCCAATCCATCCTGGAAGAAGAATCCGATGTAGCAACAACTGTATATGGAACATGCCTAGAGTGTTGCTTCCAGCCCGTAATCGATTGCCACTGCTATGCCCTTTCTGCCAATGGAAGCTGTCTATAGAAGAAATCCCCCCTCTCTATAATGGGCCAAAGTGGTAAAGATATGCTGCAAGCCCCATCGATGTACTCCTCGAGAATGCTACTCACTGAGAATACTACAGCTCTGCTGACTGCGTGTACATCTATCTGCACCTCATCCCGGTGTCGACCCATCCATGGATGCTCTACCATCTCCAACAGCTCATTCCCCTCCTGATTGGGAATGTAATGCTCTTGATGTCTACTAGTCCCCTGCAAAACTATCTCATCAACCTCCAACATCTCCAGAGGATATGGATCTGTAGGCTAACATCCTTGTACTCGATTGTCAAATGCCTCCTAGCCTCCCCCTGAAGGGAGTGACTCCAATGTTGGCGCATATCCATCACGGCTCAATATGGCGCCCATCTTGGACCTCACCCAAGGAAATGTCATGCACGATGTCCATAGTATCCTCCTCTACTCATTGGAGCTCCATCATATGCGCCTCTGGTGAATGCGTCTAAAGGACTCATCACCCGAGAGTATCTCCTATATAGTACGACGGAGTCTCAAAATGTTCTCCCATATTCTTTTATATTTCCATTATGTCATAACCATTTAGCTCTTATTTCATAACCATTTGACCTAAAACCCTACATCAAGTAACCATTTTCATAAATATATGGGTTAGGATCCTTGTTTTCCAAAGTTATTTATTTTATGTATTTTAAGTGAATTTATGATTAGAAACTATAAAATTAACATAGTTTCATATATCTATATATGTGTTATGAGTTTTGTGACATGTGTAGGTCAAAAGGAGACTTCTAGAAGACCCTTATGTGGCACTCTAAGACCAAATTCGAATTTGGTTGGAGAAGATTATGGGATCAAAAGGATATGTGTCTCACTTCCTTGTTGTATTGAAACTCTAGGAGGATATGTGTCTCATTCATCAAGTTGTGTTAAAACTCTAGAAAGACATGTGTCTTATCATTTCCTATTTTGATTGTAACTCTAGAGATGGAGGGAGAGATTCATGGACTCCCATTAATGAGATGTCTCCTCATATTTTGTATAAATAGGAGAAGCTTTCTCCTATCATGGTAATGAAGAAGTAATGAGAAAGTAATGAAGAAGTAGATTTGTAACAAAGTTCAAGATGGAATGGGATGTAGATTTATGAGTTCTTTTGAATAAAGAAGCTTAGTTCTTTGATGCTATTGAGATCTTATCTTTAAGGAGTTGAAGGACTTCACCAAATTGGTAGCAGAGGGCCCCTGCTATCCAAGGAGGCTTTTACATGTTTTCTAGATAAGTTGCTTTCAATTCTGTTTTGTCATATTTCCTTACTTAGATTGCTTTCTGAAATCATAGCTTTTAGCATAATTTTTCATGGCAGCCCGGACATTTGCATATCTTTTGACTAATGACATGAAATCAATATTGTTCTGCTGTTAATTTATTTTTTCTTAGTTTTTGTTTAATTCCGGTATTGCTTTGTTTATTTCAGTCTTGCACATTTGCTTCAGTAGTTAGATTTAGATATATTAAACTGCTCATAACATCTTCAGTTGCCTCCGAAAGCCACAGCTGGACTGATGGTGAGGGATTGTATTATGAAATGTGTAGTTTAGTATTAGTTTCACTTCTGCAAATTTAGATATATTAAACTGCTCATAACATCTTCAGTTGCCTCCGAAAGCCACAGCTGGACTGATGGTGAGGGATTGTATTATGAAATGTGTAGTTTGATATTAGTTTCCTTTTTGCAAGTTAGATATATTAAATTGCTCATAACATCTTCAGTTGCCTCCGAAAGCCACAGCTGGACTGATGGTGAGGGATTGAATTATGGATGTGTAGTTTGATATTAGTTTCCTTTCTGCCAGTTAGAAATATTAAATTGTGCATGACATCTTCAGTTACCTCCGAAAGCCACAGCTGGACTGATGGTGAGGGATTGAATTATGAATGTGTGGTTTGATATTAGTTTACTTTCTGCAAGTTAGATATCAATTACTCAAGTTGTTTATGGTTACTTCCGAAAATCATAGCTGGACTAATGATGAGGGATCAGAAGACAAGTTGATGTAATTTGATTTAGATTTACTTTATTGCAACTTTTGGATTTCTTTCAGCATAGTTTCTTTTGTGTTTAGACAACGGCAAGAATAGTTTGGTTTCATGCTCACTAGTTCACTGTTTTGATTTATTAGATTAGCAGCACCTTTTTCATTTCAGTAGCACATTTTCATTTCCTTTCAAGTTTTATCATTGTATGTTTCAAATTCCTTTTTCAGTTTCAAGTTGGTAAATCATTATAAAGGACATCATTGCCTTGAATATCCATAACCATACTTGTCCTTTAGAATTTCATAAAAATCCAAAAACGACAAAAAGTAAGAGATAGGTTATCTTGCACATATAGTGCGCCACACTTCGTCAGCTTACGAATCCCTGGTTGATAATTTATGTTAGAAATTTAGGACACACTAAATTGACCAAACATTTTGGTGCCGTTGCCGGGGAAGTGTAACTAGGTAGCGTTATTTCTTACATCTAAAAAAAATTAATAATTCTTGAGTATGCTCTCCTCCTGCACTTTGTGTGATCTGGAGGATCAGAAAAATGATTGTTATGTAAAAAAATTAATAATTCTTGAGTATGCTCTCCTCTTGCACTTTGTGTGATCTGGAGGATCAGAAAAAGAATTGTTATGTGAAAAAGAAAAAAAAAAAGGAGACAAAATAAAACTTCATCATTTCAATTGATTCAACAATTTAAAAAAAAAAAAAATTGTTTTCATGAAAAACTTTGATTTCAATAAATTGTTTTGTTTAATGAATATATATGTGTATTTTTAAAATTTTTGAAAATATAACATACATAATTTTATTAACAAATCAATTAAAAAAAAATCTCATGGAAATAAGACCCACGCATATGCATGAGGCCATTCTTTGGCTTGGCTTTACACATATATGCAGACCTTCAATCCACACAAAGACCCATGCACTGCAATTTAAAAAAAAAAACCTTCTCTTTTTCATATTCATTTTTCCTCAAACAACAGTTATTAGAAATCATTTAAAAAAAAAAAATTTGCACACAATGAATGTATATCACATGAAGAAACTGTTGATGAGGAAAATATTGCAAATTTTTGATGAGAAGAAGATTGCAATTTGCTGATGAAGAGAAGATTACAAATTCAATTGTAGGGACATACAATGGAAGTGTATCATATGAAGAAATTGCTGATGAAGAGAAGATTTCAAACTGTTGATGAAGAGAAGATTGTAGATTCCATTGCAAGTAATTGGAATGAGGAAGATCAATCTGAACTTCTCTGTGAGATACAAGCCATTACACTTCAAAACCTGCAAAATAAAAACAAATCAAACCACAAGTAATTGCCAGAAAACGAAATGCGTCATTATCAAAAACACCCGATTTTAAAACGATTTTTCTGAGCAAACTAGGACGAATTAGAAAAAAATAAAACATGGGTTTTTTCGGGAACGGGGTGAATTAGGTAATCTTATAAGAACTTTCTGAAATTCGAAGCCATTTGGGAGAAATTCAGGGTTCTTCGGAGCACTAATTTGCAGTGTGCGTGAGAGAAATTTTTTTTTTTATTTATTATGAAAACAGTCACGGTTTTGAGAAATAATCAAGGAACTAATTTCCTTATTTGAGGGAAAATGTGGCAGAATTCATGTGTGGTGGCACATGATGAATGACAAATGGATTATTTGAGGCAAACACATTATCACATGTGCATCAAATGCAAGTTGTATAAATTGAAAAGGACTCTGCCTTCATCTCCTTCATAGTTAGGAATTTGACTTTAGAAATTTCAAGCTTTTTATTTTTATTTTTATTTTGCATGAAAGAGGCATTGGCATGACTTTGTTTCAAAAATATTCATAAGGACAATTATTTCATCCATGCTTTATTTCATTTAAAAAAAAAAATAAAAAAAAAATTCAAAAAAATTCAAAAAAAAAAAAAAAAAATTCAAAAAAATTCAAAAAAAATAAAATTGAATCAATGAAATGAATAAGTTATTTGCTCACTTTTCTGAAGGTATTGATTAATTTTGGACTGATGATGAAAGATGAATGACTAACTTTTTATTCAAGATTTTTAGCAGCTGAAAAACCTCATTGTTCAAATCAACCTAACTTTCTCATACAAAATCAGATTTTGATGATTTAAGTATCATTGGAAAGGTCTCAACAAGATCTACACAATGAGAAATCTATCATTAGAGTTTGAAATGGTAAATAATGAAATAAATTGCTGAAAAGAAGCTACATTCAACTTGAGGCACTAATTCCAAAACATGTATAAATTCTTTTGATTTTTCCTTTGAGAACTTGTTTCATTAATACAAATTCTTAGTTTTGTGTGTAAATATCATAACTAGAGAGATTGATCACCTCTTTCCTTTGATAATCTTACATTCCATTGCAGAAGAAGTATTAGTTTTTTTTGCAGGTTCCAGGAGGAAGGACAAATGACTACAAGAGAATGGTGTCTCTTTAAGAGACCAATTTATTTCATAAGAGGATGATCAACAACAAAGAGGAGGAAATATGCTGATGCAAAATCAGATCCAAACACTTGAAAAACTTTCAGATACTATTGTCTCCATCACATCCATACCTCATAATAAACCATTCACCTCATTTCACTTCATATTTTCTATTTACATTCACATCCACTTTCCATTTCTTTTTGTCCATTCATAACCCACAAATAAAAGCAAGAGGCTCATTCACATGCTTATTGCCCATTTCCATTTTCATCTTCCATTTCCATCTTCCATTTCTTGTCATTTTCATTCCGCAAATAAGCCCTGCTTCAATGCAAACTATTGAGTCCATAGTCCTTTGAGTCTAAGTTCTTTGTAAAAACACCTTGAGGCTTGCATGCCTTAATGGAAAGTTCTCATGCTGACAAACAATGGGAATACATTAATGTCCTTTGTTCGTCAGATCTTCTAGGTGACTCGACATCAGCAAAATCATTCGTACCTAGCAAGATGTGTTTGGGCATCTTGACTCTCATTGTCATCAATGGTGAGAGTTCTCGTGTTGACTAGTAGCATCCATTAATGGCCACTAAGTCAACAATTTCCTACTATGTTCGACATCAGAACATCTTTTCACATAGTAGGAATTGTGCCAATGAGTTTTGAAGACATGAAGACTATTATTTTCAGCATTTTGGAGCAGATTCAACAAGTTTTAGTAGGAGCAATAAAAAGTCATCCTATCTCTTTATCCATGACTCCTCTTGTTCACCCACTTGAAGAAGAATATGATCAGAATTTTGCAGCCACCACACATACACAACTCATCCACATTTAAGGTAAGTGAAGGTATGTTGTTTTCTAATTTTTAGTCATGTAGTTCATTAGAATGCTAAAATTGTAACTATTGGAAAAATTCCTCACTCCCTTTTCCACATTGTCATATCTTTAGTTGGGGGGGAAGGGACATCATTTCATATCCACATGTCATACACTATCACACATTTTCATTTCATTTCCACCCACATATACTTCCCAACCAACTATTATTGCAACATGATCCAAAAGATTATATGCCTTGCAAATGATCAATTCATTGATGAAGTAATTGATTCTAAATGTTTTCATGAACTTTGATGCAACAAAGAAAATAAAGCATTGTTACACAAGAACCAATGCTTCAAAAAAAATGGTTGTTACACAAGAACCAACCATTGAAAAAAAATGGTTGTTACACAAGAACCAACCATTGAAAAAAAAAATGTTGCAATCAAATGTATTATACTTTGCCAAAAAGGAAAAATCAAGAAGCAAAGTTTGGAATGAATCTATATGAGTCAAAACTCATAAAAGATCAACTCATGGACAAATGAATCATTGTAATGGTTGCATGAGGACATGCAACAACTTCAGTTGGGGGGTATGTTGAGTCTCAAAAATGTTCTCCATATTCATACATATTTCCATTATGTCATAACCATTTAGCTCTTATTTCATAGCCATTTGACCTAAAACCCTACATCAAGTAACCATTTTCATAAATACATGGGTTAGGATCCTTGTTTTCCAAAGTTATTTATTTTATGTATTTTAAGTGAATTTATGATTAGAAACTAGAAAATTAACATAGTTTCATATATCTATATATGTGTTATGAGTTTTGTGATATGTGTAGGTCAAAAGGAGACTTCTAGAAGACCCTTATGTGGCACTCTAAAGCCAAATTCGAATTTGGTTGGAGAAGATTATGGGATCAAGAGGATATGTGTCTCACTTCCTTGTTGTATTGAAACTCTAAGAGGATATGTGTCTCATTTCTTAGTTGTGTTGAAACTCTAGAAAGACATGTGTCTTACCATTTCCTATTTTGATTGTAACTCTAGAGATGGAGGGAGAGATTCATGGACTCCCATTAATGAGATGACTCCTCATATTTTGTATAAATAGGAGAAGCTTTCTCCTATCATAGGTAATGAGAAAGTAATGAGAAAGTAATGAAGAAGTAGATTTGTAACTAAGTTCAAGATGGAATGGGATGTATATTTATGAGTTTTTGAATAAAGAAGCTTAGTTCTTTGATGCTATTGTGATCTTATCTTTAAGGAGTTGAAGGACTTCACCAAATTGGTAGCAGAGGGCCCCTGCTATCCAAGGAGGCTTTTACATGTTTTCTAGATAAGTTGCTTTCAATTCTATTTTGTCATATTTCCTTACTTAGATTGCTTTCTGAAATCATAGCTTTTAGCATAATTTTTCATGGCAGCCCGGGCATTTGCATATCTTTTGACTAATGACATGAAATCAATATTGTTCTGCTGTTAATTTATTTTTTCTTAGTTTTTGTTTAATTCCGGTATTGCTTTGTTTATTTCAGTCTTGCACATTTGCTTCAGTAGTTAGATTTAGATATATTAAATTTCTCATGTCATTTTCAGTTACTTCCGAAAGCCACAGCTGGACTGATGGTGAGGGATTGTATTATGAAATGTGTAGTTTGATATTAGTTTCCTTTCTGCAAATTTAGATATATTAAACTGCTCATAACATCTTCAGTTGCCTCCGAAAGCCACAGCTGGACTGATGGTGAGGGATTGTACTATGAAATGTGTAGTTTGATATTAGTTTCCTTTCTGCAAGTTAGATATATTAAATTGCTCATAACATCTTCAGTTGCCTCCGAAAGCCACAGCTGGATTGATGGTGAGGGATTGAATTATGGATGTGTAGTTTGATATTAGTTTCCTTTCTGCAAGTTAGAAATATTAAATTGTGCATGACATCTTCAGTTACCTCCGAAAGCCACAGCTGGACTGATGGTGAGGGATTGAATTATGAATGTGTGGTTTGATATTAGTTCACTTTCTGCAAGTTAGAGATCAGTTACTCAAGTTGTTTATGGTTACTTCCGAAAATCATAGCTGGACTAATGATGAGGGATCAGAAGACAAGTTGATGTAATTTGATTTAGATTTACTTTGATGCTATTTTGGATTTCTTTCAGCATAGTTTCTTTTGTGTTTAGACAACAGCAAGAATAGTTTGGTTTCATGCTCACTAGTTCACTGTTTTGATTTATTAGATTAGCAGCACCTTTTTCATTTCAGTAGCACATTTTCATTTCCTTTTAGGAACTAATTTTGTCATTGTATGTTTCAAAATCCTTTTGAAGTTTGAAGTTTGGGAACTCATTATAAAGGACATCATTGCCTTGAACAATCATAACCATACTTGTCTTTAGAATTTCCATCTCACATTAGGAAACCAACCAAGATAAAAATAAAAAAAACCAAAAACGACAAAAAGTAAGAGATAGGTTATCTTGCACAGAGAAAGTGCCACAATTTCCCCGTCGGGCCATTTAATCCCTCGAAGTTGATAATTTATGTTAGCAATTTAGGACACACTAAATTGACCAAACATAGTCCTCCGATCTTCACCCTGCACACTAGAACACAGCTCTGGTCTACTGTCATCATCATCTCTGCATGGCTGCTCTCGCTCCCCCGAAGCATCCTCATATGATCCCATGGACTCATTTGAAGAAGAGTCCTCATCCTGGCATACGGAAGGAATTTCTATCGGCTCTACCTCTGCCACCTCATTTGCATCTCTCAAACATGAGTGATTAGGCCCCCAAGGTTCTTTGCAAATGAAGCAAAGTCCCTTCCTCCTCAGCTCCAGAAATGAAGGTGAGATGAAAATCTGAACTTGGCAAGCATCATAGCTTACCCCATGCTGTCCTTCTCCCCACTCATGACAAGTGTAGAGTGTAAGCTGATCCTGGGCTGCAAAATTATTGCCCACCATTGGCAAAGTGAAGAACAATCCTCTAGAGAAGGTTCCTCCAACAATGAAGAACAAGCTGGCCTAAGACAATCCATCCATGAAGAATAGGACACGATCATCGTGGATCATCCGGATGAGAGGTTTGCTGAAGGTTTTACATGATGATACGTGATGCAAACAATTTCTCACAAGGATACAACGTAGTCTCATCCACTGCAACTTCAGAAAATTACATGGCAAGCAATGTACAAGATCCATCACATCTACTAATGGATAGTAAATGGCTGAATATGACAACGATAATACATGATCAAGCACTTGCCCATGGTTGTACAATGGATGACTATCAATCTCATGGCCCACCTCAAAAGAGAACGCATATATAGTAGTGGTGGCCATGCCTCCTCCCATGCTCCCATTAGAACATGTAGTGCAGAAAATGTGAGAATGTTTCCCACTCACGGACACATCCAGCTCATGTGTCTCTCTCATAATCAAGCCTCCCATACAAATCTGATCTATATCAGCAAATGAAGACATGATCAGCAATAATATGAAGAGAATGCTGAAGGTTTCATGTGGTGCAAGAAGGTACCAACAGCTTCCCAAACAAGTACAACGCAGTTTTACAAGTTGCTGCTTGATGAAAATACAAGGCAAAATGTTAATCATGCATGTCTTTATATGATACCTGCTATAATGCAACAACTGAACATACATGTGGTGATAAAACATTCGCTCAAGGCCACAAAAGAGATGGCTGCCTCCATCATGTAGATTGGCCCAATACAACTCATGGAGCAATGTGACAAGCTTGCCCCCCTGTGAAGCAATGCACTGCATAAGAATGGTGAGAGTGTGCAAATCTATGAATGTATAAACAAACTTCTCACCATATGCCGGGAGTAAGATGGTACATGGGTCCATACATGAATCCTCCATGGTGTTTTGGCATGCTATGGAGAAGAATGAACCATGTGCTGCTAAAAGATAATCCTCCTGATGCCTGGAAATCCAAGTCAAGAAGGATATGCCATAGATGTCTCTACCATCATTACCTCCTCTTTGTTCATCAGGTGCAAATATGAAGTGATCCTGGGACCTATGGGTTATAGATCCACCATATCTCTGTTGCGCACACTTCATCCATAAGTCTCTGCTCCAAAGTGACAGTGTTGTGAACTCATGTAAATAAGCTCTTGTCAATACAACGCTCTGTTCTTTGACATGCTCCTTGTCAAAGACTCCTCTAATAATGTTGCAACAAATGTGGAATACTTCCCAGGGTGGAAGTGCTTCCAAATCATCATCAAAGACCAAGGAGATAGTGCCATCTCCTCCTCCTACAACATCATGCAAAGTGTGAGAGCAAATCTGCCCTTGCTCTCCCCAAAACAAACAAAGCAACAAGACATTGTGTTGCCTCCCCATACTTCCATCATACCAATCATGTGATGAAGACACAATGAATGATATAAGTATCATATCAGCACTGGGGAATTCCATAGTATGTAATGTTCCTGTTTAAGGGTAATGTTCCTGTTTAAGGATATTAAATAAACACAGCAAATGGTACAGTGATGGAATGACTCATAAGCGAACATTCACAGCACATAAAATAATAGGACTGCTCATGCACAAACATACGTTAAACAGCGAAAATTTGAGCCATTTTATTATGCTGGGAATTTACATGGAAATACAATACATATGCAGGTGAAAGCACCCGAAACTTGCCCACGGCAAAACAAGAGGGAATTAAAGAAATAACAGGGGCACTGCGGTGCACCGTTCCGCGTACAGGTGACGGGAATGCACTGCCGCGTGCTGCTGAGATGCTGCGACTGGAAAGGATCCACCCAGGCGCTCTTGATTCTGCTTTAGACCCGAAACCTCCAAAATGGAAATAACACAGAGTTCTCACGAGATGAGCTGCGATCTTCCCACACTGTCTGCGCCGTCACTCCCAACGCGGCTCTGTAACAAGCTCCAAACCCGATCCCCTGACGAAACAATGGTAGAACGGCCTCACCCGAGCAGGCACTCGAAGTCCACCGGGGCTGAGGTTGAGGTCTCCGCTCGGAGACACTCGGCGCACTGAACAGTGCTGCAGACCTGCTAAACAGCCGGCGTGTTCAAGTCTTAGCGACCAGATTCAATTTCATAAAATTCAACAATGACCAAAATGAGGAAGCCATCTCCCCTTTGTACTCGGCCCTCCTCTCGAGCACCGATCTCCCTCCTTTCCCGCGCAGCTAACATCCTCCTTTCCCGCGTAGTCCCCTTGGTCCCCACACTGTCAGCTTCAGCCTGTGTACTTGCCTTCGCGCGCCCAGGTGAGTCCACGACCCGCTCACGGTTGTTGGACACTTACTAGAGGCGGCAAAATTGATCCGGTTTGATATTCCAATTAGCTATTTGCTAATTGGGAATATTACAGTCTCCCCTAGCAAAATGTTGCTTGACCCCAAGCAACTGTAGTGATGGGTGCTGCAAGATCTTTTCTCCTTCCCATGTAGCATCCTCATCCGGCAAGTTCTTCCACCTTATCAAGAACTCCCAGACCGTTCTATTCCGCAGCTGCTTCTCTCTGACATCAATGATGGCTTCCGGCTGCAGCACCAAATGCCCTTCGTCATCTGTGGGCGGAAGCTCCTCCGTCACTGTCACCTGTGATCCCAAAGCTTTCTTCAGGCACGACACATGGAAAATGTTATGAATTTTGCTGCCTTGGGGTAGCTCCAACTCATAAGCAACTTGTCCCACTCGGCGTATCACCCGGTAAGGTCCATAAAAGCGGGGCTTGATCTTTTCCACCCCCTTCCGCTTCAGAGTAGACTGGCGGTATGGCTGTAGGCGCAGGTAGACCAAATCCCCTACTTCGAACTGCCTCTCCACCCGACCCTTGTTGGCATACAACTTCTGTTGATTCTGCGCAGTGGCGATATTATCCTTGAGAGCCCGGAGGATGTCCTGACTTTCCTGGATCCAATCCTTGGCTCTCGAAGCCTTGCAGGCACCAAACACAACATCAACAAAAGACATAGCATGATAGCCATATAGTGCATAAAACGGGGACATTCCGATGGACATGTGATATGTGGTGTTATAGCAATACTCCCCCAGGTGCAGCCACTTTAGCCATGCTCTTTGCTGCCCGCTGACATAATTTCCCAAGTAGCCTTCCAGCCACTTGTTAACACTCTCTGTCTGCCCATCAGTCTGGGGGTGGTAGCTGGTGCTTGGCGTCAACTCCGTCCCCACCAACCGAAAGAGTTCATGCCACAATCCGCCCATGAAGCGGCTGTCCCGGTCACTGACAATGGTCTTGGGAAGACCGTGCAACTTGAAGATGTCTTTGAAAAACAGTTCTGCCACCTGCGCGGTGGTATAGTGTGCGGATATGGCAAAGAAATGTGCGTACTTTGTCAGCCGATCAACGACAACAAATATGCTATCCTTGCCCTGCACTACGGACAATCCTATGATGAAATCCATAGAAATACTTTCCCACTTCCCCTCGGGAATGGAAGAGGCTGCAACAGTCCTGCTGGATGGTTCGTTTCCCCCTTGTTGTGCTGGCAGACTTCACACTCCTTAACATGCTGGAGTACGTCCCCTTTGAGGCCTTTCCATGCGAACCTCTCCCGGATGGTCCTGTAGGTCTTGAAAAACCCCTGATGTCCGGCTAACGGTGAATTATGAGTCACTTGAAGTATTTTATTCTTGAGCTGGGAGCCCACAGTCAGGAAGATCCTGTCTCGGTAATAGATAATCTCATCTATCACCCTGTACTTATCATCCACCACCTGACCATCCAAAATCTCACAAGCGAACTTGTCCTTGGAATACTCCACCAGGAGTTGGGCCCTCCAATCCGCCTCCCAACTCATCGGGGACAATGTAACTGGTCTACGTGAAAGTGCATCAGCTACCACATTGTTTTTCCCCCTAACATACTCGATGTCGAAATCATAAGCCTGAATTTTGCTGATCCACCTTTGCTGCCTCTCCTGAAGCTGCTTCTGCTCCAAAAAGAATCGGAGGCTGTTGTGATCCGTCCTCACCCTGAACTTGTTACCCACTAAGTACTGCCGGAATTTGGCTAACGCGTGCATCACGACTAGCATCTCCTTGTCGTATATAGGGTACATCCGCTCATGGGGAAGGAGCTTCCGGCTCTCATAGGTTATAGGGTGGCCGTCCTGCATCAAAACTGCGCCGATCCCTTCTCCCGACGCATCGCATTCCAAAACGAAAGGCTGCGTGAAATCTGGCAGCGCGAGCACTGGGCAGCTGCTCATAACCTCCTTGAGCCTGTCAAAATCTCGCTGCGCTGTCTCGGACAAACTAAAGGCCCCCTTCTTTGTCAAATCCGTAAGCAGGGCTGTAAGCTGAGAGAATTTCTTGACGAACTTCCGGTAATATGTGCAGATGCCAACAAATCCTCGAAGCTCTGTCACGTTCTTCGGCTCTGGCCAATCTCGGATGGCCTTGATCTTTTCTTCATGGACCCTCACTCCGTCCACTCCTATGATGTGTCCCAAATACAACATCTCCGTCACCCCAAACTCACACTTGGAGAGCTTGGCATAAAACTGCTGCTCTTCCAAGATATGCAACACGGCTTCAATGTGCTGGAGATGCTCCTCCCATGTCCTGCTATATATCAATATATCATCGAAGAATACTAATACAAACTTCCTCAGGTGGCTGCGGAAGATGTGGTTCATGCAAGATTGAAAGGTGGCGGGGGAATTGGTTAGCCCAAAAGGCATAACCAAGAACTCGAAGTGGCCGTAGTGGCACCTGAAAGCGGTTTTGGGCACGTCCTGCTCCCTCACTCTAATCTGGTGGTACCCGGATCTCAAATTAATCTTCGAAAAGAACTGTGCTCCCCTCAATTCATCCATTAGCTCATCGATCCTGGGTATAGGGTACCGATTCTTCAGGGTCTTTTTGTTCAAAGCCCTGTAATCGATGCACATTCGCAACGTGCCGTCTTTCTTCTTAACTAACACCACGGAGGAAGCAAAAGGGTTGGTGCTCGGTCGGATGTGTCCAAGAGCCAGCAGCTCCTGGATAGCCCGCTCAATCTCGTCCCGATAGGCCTTAGGGTGCCTGTAGGGCGTGGTAATAATGGCCTAGATGTCCTGCTCCAGCTCTATCGTGTGCTCAAACCCCCGATCTGGTGGCCGCCCTGGTGGTATATCTCTGAATACTGCGTCATGCCTGTCGAGGACAGCCTAGATGTCAGGATGAACTACCCGCCCAGCGTTTCCCGTCTCTGATGCCCGGAGCTCTACCGCCCATTCTATGTTTCCCTTCCGGAAAGTTGCCTCCATCCGGTGAGCTGAAACAACCTGAGGTGGGTAAGTGTGCATCCCACGTATCTTCTCATGCTTCCCTGTCTTCCTATCGTCCCACTCCATTTCCAAGGCCTCCCAATCCGTGGTGACCTTCCCCAGAGTGATCAGCCATTGTACGCCCAAAACCACATTGGTGTCGGGTATGTTGACCACAAAGAAATGGTCGGTCACTGTGTAAGTGCCCATGGTTACTGTCAGCTCCGGGACGTATCGCGCACACTGCATTGACTGATCTCCTGGGACCAATACAGAGAAACCATCGAAACCTTCTGTCAGTATGCCCCTCCGCTCAACCATCTGTGCGTCGATGAGGTTGTGGGTGGCCCCACTGTCCACCAAAACTGAAACTCGTTGCCCACGCACCGTCCCTCGGACGCGCAGCATTAGATACTTAGGTACTCCTCGAAATGCTGCAAGGGTTCCCCCCGTCGGTGCGAAAGCCGCACCTCCCGCTGTCGGTGGTCCATGATCGTGCACGGCCTGCTGTCTCCTGCCTCTCCATCCTCGTACTCCTCTTCTTCCCCACTACTCTCGGAGAAGACTTCTATAAAATGTGCCTTACCGGCAGTGCATCTGTGCCCCGGCGCCCATGGCTCCCGACAGGTGAAGCACAGCTTTTTCTTCCTCAATTCCTTCCTGGCGTTGTCATCTAACTGTCCCCCACCCAGGCTCCCCTTGGAAGGCGGGGTCCTCATATCCTTCCCTCTTGGCGGAAAAACCTGCTTTTGGGGGTAAGGTGTTCTGGTCCTAGGCAATGCGTCTTGCAGATCCCAGGTCCTGCCAATAGCGTCCTGAAGTGTGGATGGTCTCGCGGATCTGACCAATCCTTGAAGTGGCTTCGCCAGCCCTTCGATGAACATGAATATCATCCGTGCCGCGGATAAATCGGGCACCCTTACTGAAAGCCTCATGAAGTCGACAATATATGTCTCTGGGCTTCCCGTCTGCTTGAGCCTCGTCAGCTCGACGAAATGTTCTTCCGGATCCTTCCGGTCGAATCTCTCTATCAGTCTTCGGGTGAACTCGGCATATGTGGTCACAGTGGAATGCCCAAGTGTCACCATTCCATGGAACCACCAATTCTGGGCCTCACCATCCAAATGCAGCGTAGCCACCTTGATGGCCTCCGCCTCCGCCATCTGGTTGAGCTGGAGATATATGTCCAGCTTCTCCACCCAGGACCTTGCCGAACTGCTTGTTGAACCATCAAACGTGGGAAAATGATATCGGCTTGCTGAACGCTGGGTGTCTCCATCATGATAATGCCGGTGCCCTCTGTAATGGTCACGGGGCCTGTGGTCCCGTTTGAGCTGGACAAAATCTCTAAACAGAAGTGCCTCCCTGAACTCCTATCCATATGTCTGGTATTCAGCAAAATAATCACCGATGTGGTCAGGCTCTGGTTCCTCCTGTGCTCCTATCCCGGTGTCTGCACTTAGGAAAGTGGGCATAGTAGCACGAGTGGGGGCGTGTGATGCCTGGTGCGGGGTGGTAGCCTATTCCTGCAAATGATGGGATACCCATCCCTCCCGACCCAAAACCTCGGGCTCACGCCTGCCTCCGGCTTCAACAAATCTGTGAACCTCCGCCCCCATCATCTCACCCACGCGACAGTATCCCGTACGACGGAGGGAGGGCTTCCCCAAACTGCTTTGCACGCTATCGCCCGCCATCGTCTCTCCTCATTGCACCCATCCCTGCCCCTTTAATCGTGTCCACTACTCGAATACAATCCCCTTCTCCGTAGGTGTTTTCCAACCTACGAAGCCGAGCGTAACCACATGCTCATACCAAGTAGCCTCAACCGCTACACCAAAAGCCCTGGATCGGTTAGTGAGGTGAGGGCCCAAAGCTAAGGGTGAGCTCACTGTACCCACGGAAAAAGTTTGTGATTTGGGGGACCTCTGTGGATTCTTTCTATTACGGTGCACTTAAAGCGTGTCGTGCTCCACCGGGAGCCTCAACAAAGATGTTAGATGCCCTAAACAGTGGGATATTATTCTTCCTCATCCTTACCTCACCGCGAGACCTTGGCTCACACACTGTAATGTTCCTGTTTAAGGATATTAAATAAACACAGCAAATGGTACAACGATGGAATGACTCATAAGCGAACATTCACAGCACATAAAATAATAGGACTTCTCATGCACAGACATACGTTAAACAGCGAAAATCTGAGCCATTTTATTATGCTGGGAATTTACATGGAAATACAATACATATGCAGGTGAAAGCACTCGAAACTTGCCCACGGCAAACAAGAGGGAATTAAAGAAATAACAGGGGCACTGCGGTGCACTGTTCCGCGTACAGGTGACGGGAATGCACTGCCGCATGCTGCTGAGATGCTGCGACTGGAAAGGATCCACCCAGGCGCTCTTGATTCTGCTTTAGACCCGAAACCTCCAAAATGGCAATAACACAGAGTTCTCACGAGATGAGCTACGATCTTCCCACACTGTCTGCGCCGTCACTCCCAACACGGCTCTGTAACAAGCTCCAAACCCGATCCTCTGACGAAAAAATGGTAGAACGGCCTCGATGCAAGCCAAGTCCCTGTATCGAGGTATCAAATTCCACGGAGACACTCTACGCACCGAACAAGGTCGTGTACTTAAAATGCCTCGCGTGCTCGAAGTCTTAGCGACCGTATTCAATTTCATAAAATTCAACAAAGACTAAATGAGGAAGCATTCCCTTTGTACTTGGCCCACAGCACCGAGCTCCCTCCTTTCCCGCTGCTAGCCAATATCCTCCTTCCACAGAGTCCTCTCTGTCCCCACACCGCGCCCACTGCGTATTTGCTCTCGCGCCACAGTGAGTCCACGACCCACTCACGGTTGTTTGCAATTTACTAGAGGCCGCAAAATTGATCCGGATTGATATTCCAATTAGCTATTTGCTAATTGGGAATATTACACTTTATGCTCGTCAATGATGCAAGTATCCAGCCATCTTCTCCCCGTCCTCCTACTCTTAAGAAGAGTGTTTTCCAAGTGATGGCCAAACTCTTTCAAGAGTAACCAGTGCAGCCGAGCCTCCTGCTGCTCGATATCATACATCGGCAGGTAGCTCCCTAGCTCCTTGCTCATCATCCACATCCACTCAATTACTTGTGCATGCCTTCTTCTTCTCTTCATCTCGGTACTCCTCCCATGAGGGCTACCATCCTCCCAAATCAAATTCATGTCTCTGCACTTCATGGGATTTCGAAATGTAAGCTTCTCAAGGATCAATGAGACCCTATCAAGAATCAAATAGGTGGTAGGCGAAAACCTCCCCTCATGATGTGTATGGCTCGAGAGATGTCCAACACAAGCATGAGAGATGTGATCCATCCTAATATGTCCTCCATCTTCTATTTGCTCTTGTGAGAAGGGAAGAAAATCATTACATCCCACAGTGTGTCGAAGTGCATCTCCAGTGAGATCTCGCCTTGAGACCTCCCCTTCATCCATGGTCTTCGAAAACAAATGAGGTCTTGGATCTGAAAGTAGAAGCTCCTCTTTGAGCTGAGAGGAGATTATTGAGGAAGTGTCATCTTGAAGGGAGAAAAGGTTTCTTACTCCAAGATGTCTACCATCAATCTTCACATCTTCAAACCCCAACCTCCAATGTGATGTACAATCCAACAATGGCTCATGAGACTGATGGTTTGATTCCTCCTTTAGTGTTTCCACGTTGCACATCGCAGTGCAACCAGGCTGCTCTTGATGTGCATTTGGAGCTTCTTGTAGAGATGCAAGAGTCCCATCCTCAAAAGGGTTGGTTACCCCAACTGTTGATGCATGTGGTTGCTCCTCCATGAGTGTGACAGCGTTCTCACCAACCTCTTCGAGAGTTGATGTGATCTCTTCTTGATGCGAATAGGAAGTGCATGGGGCTTCTTCTTATTTTTCTTCAATCTTCTTGGCCTCCTCAACGGTGGATGTATCTCTTCTGGTTCTAAAAAGAGATGAGAATAAAATCATCTTCTGCTTGGGCTTATATTCATAGGGACTAGTGGACCCCTCCTTCATGGGCGAAGGTGACCTCCCCGCGGTATGCCGCAACTCTGATTTCTGCATGCTAGGAACCCTACTGTTCCTTTCACTGCACCTTCCTCCTTCATCCTTCCTGCGCTGACAGTAATCTTTGAAGGGCAAAGCTGCTTTGAAGTCTTCCCCCTTGGACTGCCATTCTCTGAAATAATCTCCCAAGGGTAAATGATCCTGCTGCCTCTCTTTCTCACTCGGCACTAGAGGTAAGAATGTAGGCATTGTGATAATGTCCACAGGCTGAGCCAGAACCATGCTCTGATACCACTGTAATATTCCTATTTAAGGAAATTAAATAAACACAACAAATGGTACAGCGATGGAATGACTCATAAGCAAACATTCACAGCACATAAAATAATAGGACTGCTCATGCACAGACATACGTTAAACAGTGAAAATCTGAGCCATTTTATTATGCTGGGAATTATCAGAGATTACAATAGATGCCCCGATGATAGCGCTCAATTGGCGCAGGCAAGATAAAAAGGCTTCCTCGGAAAACAAAGGGGTACAGCAGTTATACGGTTGCGTTCAAGCGACTGGGAATAACTGCCGAGTGCTGCCAATATGCTACGGCTGGAAAAGGGAACCATTGAGCGACTCTCGACACTGGTCAGGCCCTCAACAAGTACGGACTGTCTCTGCTTCAAACTCCAGACCCGAAACCTCCAAAATGATAACGACTCTGTGCACACACGCGATGAAGTGCGGTCTTTTCACTCAGACGGCGCTGCCACTCCTGACGCAGCTCTGCAACAAGTTTGCAACAAGCTCTAGACCCAATCCTTCTGACCAAACGATGGTAGGACTGCCTCACCCGAGCAGGCACTCGAATTCCCCCGGGGCTGAGGTTGAGATTGCCTCACCCGAGCAGGCACTCGAAGTCCCCCGGGGCTGAGGTTGAGATCTCCGCTCGGAGACACTCGGTGCACTAAACAGTGCTGCAGACCTGCTAAACAGCCGGCGTGCTCAAGTATTGGCGACCAATTTCAATATCATAAACATCCATAAAATCCAAAAACAGGGTGGCTCCCTTCTTTTTGTATGCGGCCTTCATCACAGATCCTTGAATCCTGCTTTCCCGCGCAGCCCCTCTCGGCCCCACGCTGCCAACTCAGCCCGCGTACTTACCTTCGTGCGCATCGGATGAGTTCACGGCCCGCTCACTGTTATTACACCTTCTCGGCCCCACGCTGCCAACTCAGCCCGCGTGTTTGTCTCCGCGCGCTCGAGTGAGCCCCGATCTACTCACGGCCTCTCATAATTAATTAGTGACGGCAAAATTGATCCGAATTAATATTCCAATTAGCTATTGCTAATTTGGGAATATTACAGAGGCCCATTTTAGAAGAAGGTACATGTATGTAATGAATATCATCACCCCCTCCATGGTTTGAACTATGATCTCCCACCATAATGGGAACATCACCATCGTCAACTAATTATCACATTACAAGCTATGACCTTTGGCCACCTGAGACAATGTATTTCCCATGATTAGGGGTGCAACATGAAATTCCCTCATTTATAGGGATATGACCTAGAATATTTAAATACTCCTCACTCCTTAGCACTTATTTGGGAGATCCAACATTGGTACCACCCTTAAATTCTACTCAAGTTTGCACTACTATGATAATCATAAAGCCATATCAATCCTGGTGAATTCCAAACCATTACCTATGGATAACTAGCAAGCGATGGTTTACACCATTCCATATCCATTTACTTGAGTCCCTTTCCTATAATCACCACCAGGAGTAACAACATACCAAGTCCTCACCATGCCAAGCCTCCAAAATCTCATCTTGGGAATACGTATGTGTTATCTAGAACCCCTATCCATGATACATGTCCCCCCACCATGACCCAAATATTATGTAGCATCCCTATCTTTACAAATAGGTTAATTAATTATAATTAATTATGCTAATGATATTGTATTTCTTGTGCCAACATAAATGTGTCACTATTATGACAAAGATGAATTTGATGAATCCATGAAAAATTACATGTAACGAAAGTGTTTGATTAATGAATATATTGACACAACTAACTCAAAATATATAAGCACTAATATAGGCTATGTTACCACGAGTGGGAAAACAATGAGGGAATTGTTGGGAATTGTATTAATAAATCCTTGCCACAAAATTTGAATTTAAATTTGATCAATTTCCCTCTTTTCTAAGACCCAATTTATTGTGAATGATTTGGTAGTTGGAATAGTGTCCCTAATAAATATGGAATTTGGGGTAGCAGCTGAAATGATTCTCTATAATTTAATGGAAGGAATGGGTTGAGTACATTCCTTGGATTTTGAAATTGACCCATGGATTTCTTATGAGACTAAGTGTTGAACACCTAATCCACTAAGGGTTATGGTGTGGAATATGAACAATCATTGAAGTCCAAGGAACCACTTGGAATATCAAAACCAAGGGTCATAAGACATTGTATAAATATGTATATAATTGTGAATAAAATGCATTCAACGATTATCTAGATTCTTTCCACATTTTCATGTGTGTTTAACATGGTATGCGATCAGATGAATTCATGCCCTGCTCAAGTTTGAGCCACTAGTTTTTGTGGACTTTATGTGAATGTCAGTCTTGCACCTATGAATCTCTTCTAAGCTAAATTCCAATTGAATTCTCTTCCACGTTGTTAGATATCTCTTCCCTTGTAATTCTTGTCCCAACTAGGGCCTAGAAAATTATCAAAGTATTTTCATCTGCGAATGCATAGACAAGTATCGCAGTGTTTCACCTACATTACATGACTTCCTCGACAATTTCATTATGTGTTGAACTATAGTAGTACACAATGTAATCTCAACTATTACTTTAAGATGACAAGATCATTTTGGATTACACAGAAGTCATTACGCAAGGAATAGGATCTAATGAAAAATATAACAAGGAATATATTTAGTAAAATTGGGCTCTAGAGCGATGGTTTCCAAATATATTAAGAGCATTGGGGTTTTGGGACTCATCATGCACAAGGCTTGTAGTAATTCTGGAAGATATCCTCCAATATCATTCAACCCAATGCATTATTGTCTGAAATAACCACAATCAAAATTATGTTCATTTCTTAGGTCCACACTTTCAGGAAACCATAGTTGCATCTACTCCATTGTTGTTTCACCCTCTTTTGCTTCCATTACTGAGTCTGTTTGAAATCATATCCACAACCCCTGTGAAGTTACAGAATACCACAACCTCATTTCTTATCTCTTTTGTGTGTGTAATAAGATATCTACAATGTATCGTGTACTGTAATATTCCTTTTTAAGGAAATTTATAAAACACAGCAAATGCTATAGCGATAGAATGACTCTATGAGCAAACATTCAAATATACATAAAATAACAGGAACATCTCATGCACAGATACACGTTAAATTGAGAAATTACTAGGCCATTTTATTATGCTGGGAATGATAACGATTACAACAAATTGCCCAGATGACAGTGCTCAACTGGCGCAGGCAAGATAAAAGATATTCCCAGAAAACAAGTTACAGCGGTTTTCCTGCGGTATTCAAGCGACTGGAAACACTGCCGCACGCTGCTAATATGCTGTGGTTGGTAAAGGACTCACCGAGAGACTCCCGGTTCAGCTTCAGGCCCACAATTGGCACGGTCTGTCTTTGCTCCTCCTCCTGACCCGAAACCACCACAATGCAGCACACAGTAGCTCACACCTGACTCCGTCTCGCGCTCTTCCCACAAAAATCGCGCCACCACTCCCGAACGCCGCCCGTAACCAGCTCTCGACCCAATCCTTCGCGAAACAATAATGGACTCATTTCTCCCGAGTGTGCACTCGAAGTCCCCCGGGGCTGAGGTTGAGATCTCCGCTCGGAGACACTCGACGCACTAAACAGTGTTGCAGACTGGCTGAACAGCCGGCGTGCTCAAGTCTTAGCGACCAATTACAATTTCATAAAATTCATGAACAGTCCCAAAAACGAGGAAGTTGTCTCCCTTATGTATGCGGCCTTCTTCTCGAACACGGGACTCCCTCCTTTCCCGCGCAGCCGAGATCCTCCTTTCCCACGCAGCCCTTCTCGGCCCCACACTGCCAACTCAGCCGTGTGCTTGCCTCCGCGCACTCGGTTGAGTCCACGACCCGCTCACTGTTGTTTGCAAATTACTAGAGGCGGAAAAATTGATCCGGATTGATATTCCAATTAGCTATTTGCTAATTGGGAATATTACAGTCTCCCCTGGCAAAATGTTGCTTGACCCCAAGCAACTGTAGTGATGGGTGCTGCAAGATCTTTTCTCCCTCCCACGTAGCATCCTCATCCGGCAAGTTCTTCCACCTTACCAAGAACTCCCGGACCGTTCTATTCCGCAGCTGCTTCTCTCTGACATCAATGATGGCTTCCGGCTGCAGCACCAAATGCCCTTCGTCATCTATGGGCGGAAGCTCCTCCGTCGCTGTCACCTGTGATCCCAAAGCTTTCTTCAGGCACGACACATGGAAAATGTTATGAATTTTGCTGCCTTGGGGTAGCTCCAACTCATAAGCAACTCGTCCCACTCGGCGTATCACCCGGTAGGGTCCATAAAAGCGGGGCTTGAGCTTTTCCACCCCCTTCCGCTTCAGAGTAGACTGGCGGTATGGCTGTAGGCACAGGTAGACCAAATCCCCTACTTCGAACTGCCTCTCCACCCGACCCTTGTCGGCATACAACTTCTGCTGATTCTGCGCAGTGGCGATATTATCCTTGAGAGCCCGGAGGATGTCCTGACTTTCCTGGATCCAATCTTTGGCTCTCGGAGCCTTGAAGGCACCAAACACAACATCAAAAAAAGACATAGCATGATAGCCATACAGTGCATAAAACGGGGACATTCCGATGGACATGTGATATGTGGTGTTATAGCAATACTCCCTGTGTGCGCCCCCTTCTACCCATGCTCTTTGTCGCCTTGAGACACAATTTCGCAAGTAGCCTTCCAGCCACTTGTTAACGCTCTCTGTCTGCCCATCTGTCTGGGGGTGGTAGCTAGTGCTTGGCTTCAACTCCGTCCCCACCAACCGAAAGAGTTCCTGCCAAAAACCGCCCATGAAGCGACTGTCCCGGTCACTGACAATGGTCTTGGGAAGACCGTGCAACCTGAAGATGTCCTTGAAAAACAGTTCTGCCACCTGGGCGGCGGTATAGTGTGCGGATATGGCAAAGAAATGTGCGTACTTTGTCAACCGATCAACGACAACAAATATGCTATCCTTGCCCTGCACTACGGGTAATCCTGTGATGAAATCCATAGAAATACTTTCCCACTTCCCCTCGAGAATGGGAAGAGGCTGCAACAGTCCTGCTGGATGGTTCGTTTCCCCCTTGTTGCGCTGGCAGAATTCGCACTCCCTAACATGCTGGAGTACGTCCCCTTTGAGGCCTTTCCACGCGAACCTCTCCCGAATGGTCCTGTAGGTCTTGAAAACCCCTCGATGTCCGGCTAATGGTGAATTATGAGACACCTCAGTATTTTCTTCTTGAGTCGGGAGCCCGCGCTAGGGATGATCCTCGTCTCTCGTAACAAGTTGGGTTTATCTATCACCCTGTACTTATCGTCCACCACCTGACCATCCAAAATCTCACAAGCGAACTTGTCCTTGGAGTACTCCACCAAGAGTTGGGCCCTCCAATCCGCCTCCCAACTCATCGGGGACAATGTAACTGGTCTACGTGAAAGTGCATCAGCTACCACATTGTTTTTCCCCCTAACATACTCGATGTCGAAATCATAAGCCTGAATTTTGCTGATCCACCTTTGCTGCCCCTCCTGAAGCTGCTTCTACTCCAAAAAGAATCGGAGGCTGTTGTGATCCGTCCTCACCCTGAACCTGCTACCTACTAAGTACTGCCGGAATTTGGCTAACGCGTGCATCACGTCTAGCATCTCCTTGTCGTATATAGGGTACATCCGCTCATGGGGAAGGAGCTTCCGGCTCTCATAGGCTATAGGGTGGCCGTCCTACATCAAAACTGCGCCGATCCCTTCTCCCGACGCATCGCATTCCAAAACGAAAGGCTGTGTGAAATCTGGCAGCGCGAGCACTGAGCAGCTGCTCATAACCTCCTTGAGCCTGTCAAAAGCTTGCTGCGCTGTCTCGGACCAACTAAAGGCCCCCTTCTTTGTCAAATCCGTAAGCGGGGCTGCGAGCTGAGAGAATTTCTTGACGAACTTCCGGTAATATGTGCAGATGCCAACAAATCCTCGAAGCTCTGTCACGTTCTTCGGCGCTGGCCAATCTCGGATGGCCTTGATCTTTTCTTCGTGGACCCTCACTCCGTCCACTCCTATGATGTGTCCCAAATACAACATCTCCCTCACCCCAAACTCACACTTGGAGAGCTTGGCATAAAACTGCTGCTCTTCCAAGATATGCAGCACGGCTTCAATGTGCTGGAGATGCTCCTCCCACGTCCTGCTATATATCAATATATCATCGAAGAATACTAGTACAAAATTCCTCAGGTGGCTGCGGAAGATGTGGTTCATGCAAGACTGGAAGGTGGCGGGGGCATTGGTTAGCCCAAAAGGCATAACCAAGAACTCGAAGTGGCCGTAGTGGCACCTAAAAGTGGTTTTGGGCACGTCCTGCTCCCTCACTCTAATCTGGTGGTACCCGGATCTCAAATCAATCTTCGAAAAAAACTGTGCTCCCCTCAACTCATCCATTAGCTCATCGATCCTGGGTATAGGGTACCGATTCTTCAGGGTCTTTTTGTTCAAAGCCCTGTAATCGATGCACATTCGCAACGTGTCGTCTTTCTTCTTAACTAACACCACGGAGGAAGCAAAAGGGCTGGTGCTCGGTCGGATGTGTCCAAGAGCCAGCAGCTCCTGGATAGCCCGCTCAATCTCGTCCCGATAGGCCTTAGGGTGCCTATAGGGCGTGGTAATAATGGCCTGGATGCCCTGCTCCAGCTCTATCGTGTGCTCAAACCCCCGATCCGGTGGCCGCCCTGGTGGTATATCTCTGAATACTGCGTCATGCCTGTCGAGGACAGCCTGGAT
This sequence comes from Pinus albicaulis, assembly GCA_034641835.2. NCBI lineage: Eukaryota > Viridiplantae > Streptophyta > Pinopsida > Pinales > Pinaceae > Pinus > Pinus albicaulis. Next base: position 563,979,645 of record CM076581.1, read on the forward strand.
GTCAGGATGAACTGCCCGCCCAGCGGTTCCCGTCTCTGATGCCCGGAGCTCTACCGCCCATTCTATGTTTCCCTTCCGGAAAGTTGCCTCCATCCGGTGAGTCGAAACAACCTGAGGTGGGTAAGTGTGCATCCCACGTATCTTCTCATGCTTCCCTGTCTTCCTATCGTCCCACTCCATTTCCAAGGCCTCCCAATCTGTGGTGACCTTCCCCAGAGTGATCAACCATTGTACGCCCAAAACCACATTGGTGTCGGGTATGTTGACCACAAAGAAATGGTCGGTCACTGTGTAAGTGCCCATGGTTACTGCCAGCTCCGGGACGTATCGCGCACACTGCATTGACTGATCTCCTGGGACCAATACAGAGAAACCATCGAAACCTTCTGTCAGTATGCCCCTCCGCTCAACCATCTGTGCGTCGATGAAGTTGTGGGTGGCCCCACTGTCCACCAAAACTGAAACTCGTTGCCCACGCACCGTCCCTCGGACGCGCAGCGTTAGATACTTAGGTACTCCTCGCAATGCTGCAAGGGTTCCCCCCATCGGTGCGAAAGCAGCACCTCCCGCTGTCGGTGGTCCATGATCGTGCACGACCTGCCTGTCTCCTACCTCTCCATCCTTGTACTCCTCTTCTTCCCCACTCTCGGAGAAGACTTCTATAAAATGCGCCTTACCGGCAGTGCATCTGTGCCCCGGCGCCCATGGCTCCCGACAGGTGAAGCACAGCTTTTTATTCCTCAATTCCTTCCTGGCGTTGTCATCTAACTGTCCCCCACCCGGGCTCCCCTTGGAGGGCGGGGTCCTCATATCCTTCCCTCTTGGCGGAAAAACCTGCTTTTGGGGGTAAGGTGTTCTTGTCCTAGGCAATGTGTCTTGCAGATCCCGGGTCTTGCCAATAGCGTCCTGAAGTGTGGATGGTCTCGCGGATCTGACCAACCCTCGAAGTGGCTTCGCCAGCCCTTCGATGAACATGAATATCATCCGTGCCACGGATAAATTGGGCACCCTTACTGAAAGCCTCATGAAGTCGGCAATATATGTCTCTGGGCTTCCCGTTTGCTTGAGCCTCGTCAGCTCGACGAAATGTTCTTCCGGATCCTTCCGGTCGAATCTCTCTATCAGTCTTCGGGTGAACTCGGCATATGTGGTCACAGTGGAATGCCCAAGTGTCACCATTCCATGGAACCACCAATTCTGAGCCTCACCATCCAAATGCAGCGTAGCCACCTTGATGGCCTCCGCCTCCGCCATCTGGTTGAGCTGGAGATATATGTCCAGCTTCTCCACCCAGGACCTTGCCGAACTGCTTGTTGAACCATCAAACGTGGGAAAATGATATCGGCTTGTCGAACGCTCGGGTGTCTCCATCATAATAATGCTTCGGTGCTCCCTCGTAATGGTCACTGTGGCCTATGGTCCCGTTTGAGCTGGCAAAATCTCTCTAAAAAGAAGTGCCTCCCCGAAGAAGTGAAAATCCGCTCTCGGGTATTCAAGAAAATAGAAATAATCATCGATGTGGTCAAAGCTCGGTTCCTCCCGTGCTCCTATCCTGTTGTCCGCACTTAGAAAAGTGGGCATAGTGGCACGAGTGGGGGCATGCGATGCCTGGTGCGGGGTGGTAGCCTGCTCCTGCAGATGGTGGGATGTACCCGACCCCTAACCGACCGGGAAACCCCTCGGGGTTTCACGTTGTCTAGCTTCAACAACGGTGAACCTCTGGCCCATCATCTCAATCTGTCGCGATAGATCTTGTACTAATTTGAGGAGGGCTTCCCCAAACTGTTTTGCATCGCTATCGTTCGCCATCGTCTCTCTCTCTTCCGCGTCTATCCCCGGCTCCTCTGGTTTCGTGTCCAACACTCTAATACAATCCCCCTCGCCGTAGGTGTTTTCCAACCTATGCTCAATATCTCTGTATTTCCTACCTCTGTAGCAGATGTAGGGGTGTCCTTCTGATGACATAGACTACTCACTCCACAGGCTGAGCCAGAACCATGCTCTGATACTTAATCGTAATATTCTTTTTATGAAATTCTAAACACAACTCTATGAGCAAACATTCAAATATACATAAAATAACAGGAACAGCTCATGCACAAATACACGTTAAATTGAGAAATTACTAGGCCATTTTATTATGTTGGGAATGATAACGATTACAACAAATTTCCCAGATGACAGTGCTCAACTGACGCAGGCAAGATAAAAGATATTCCCAGAAAACAAGTTACAGCGGTTTTCCTGCGGTATTCAAGCGGCTGGAAACACTGCCGCACGTTGCTAATATGCTGTGGTTGGTAAAGGACTCACCGAGAGACTCCCGGTTCAGCTTCAGGCCCACAATTGGCATGGTATGTCTTTTCTCCTCCTCCTGACCCGAAACCACCACAATGGTAGCAATACAGAGCTCACACTGGACGGTCTGCGCTCTTCCCACACAAACTGCGCCGCCACTCCTGAACGCTGCTCTGCAACCAGTTTCCGACCCAATCCTTCTGCGAAACAATAATGGGACTGCCTCACCCGAGCAGGCACTTGAAGTCCCCCGGGGCTGAGGTTGAGATCTCCGCTCGGAGACACTCGGCGCACTAAACAGTGCTGCAGACTGGCTAAACAACCGGCGTGCTCTTAGTCTTGGCGACCAATATCAATTTCATAAAATTCAACAGTGACCAAAAATGAGGAAGCCATCTCCCCTTTGTACTCGGCCCTCCTTTCGAGCACCGAGCTTCCTCCTTTCCCGCGCAACTAACATCCTCCTTTCATGTGTAGTCCCCTCGGTCCCCACACTGCCAGCTTCAGCCTGCGTACTTGCCTTCGCGTGCCTGGGTGAGTCCACGACCCGCTCACGGTTGTTGGCAACTTACTAGAGGCGGAAAAATTGATCCGGTTTGATATTCCAATTAGCTATTTGCTAATTGGGAATATTAC